>JBBPDC010000135.1:25824550-25843318 GCA_037974485.1 Hemigrammopetersius urotaenia
CTACTTTAGAACGCTTTCACCATGTTCTAAAATTGGGTCCTCATTCCCAGTGTTCTATACTGTTCTACCCAGTCACACTGTTCTAGAATCCTGTCCGCACACTGTTCTAAAAGGTCCGCCCCATTCCCACTGATTTAGAATGTACTTCTCATTCACACTCTTCCAGAATGTTTTCCCCATCCACACTGTTTATATAGGTGTGCAAGATGAAAGAAAGCATGAAAATGTACATAGCGTTGGGCCCTCAGGACTGGGAACCCCTGCCATATGAGAAAGTGCTTTTACATCTTTACCTACCTCCATTCACTGCACACATTATATTTGCAAGATTATCATAATGAAATTAAATGTCACGCAAGGTTTGGAGATGGAATGGCAAAATGTTTATATTTTGGAACTGATATGCTGTTCAGTTTCACACTGACTGAAGATGTTTGAGTAAGGGGAGGGGGAGCTTTTTCATTTCTTAGTTCATGTTCCCATGACAACAGCCTTACAGCAGGAAAGAGAGTATTTGTTCCAAGGCGAAGGAATCCAGTTCTGCTTATTCGCTCCATTTTGGAATATTGAACAAAGAAAACGTGGAACGTGCAAATAAAGATGTTTTCACTCTGCAGAGCAATACTTCCCAAAAGTGGGATAAAACAAAGCATGTTTTTTAGGTCTGTAAGTACCTGTCAGCTGCAAACAGCCGAACCCTGGCTGGTGGCTACAGCCTATTTCCTCTGTATCCAAACCAGCCAGTGTCCTCTGTCCCCGATGCATTTCTTACATAACCCACATTAAGTTTGCTTTATGCTTCACATCTCATGGGAACATCCTCTGTGTGTGCTGATGGAGTGTTTCTCCTGAACCAAATCCTGTTAGTGATCTTCAAGATCAGCTGCCTCTGCTGGACCCTTTCTCCATCCCAAGTCTCTCTGACATTGTTCCACACACAGAGCACAGCAACCCAGTGTTATCCACCAGACTCAGTTATATTGTCTGTTGATGGCCCTCTGTTGGTACTAGACTCAATTTGTCAGCATCACTGGGTTTTAATGAGTATTAGGGTCTTTGGGAGTAATTTTTCCGCATGAAAACTGATAATAGGTCTTAAAGGTGTAGCACTGTGTAGCACTGATAAACATTTGGCTCAGTTATTTTATCCTTTATGATCACAGTTCCAAAAAGTGAAAAAGCAGGCTTGTGTTCTGATAACTTGAGCCTCATAAAGTATGTGGCTGGATGCACCAAAACTTTCTCCAATTAAATAAAGACAAAACACAGATGATCTTGTTAGGAAAAAAGAAGGAAGATCAATTCTCAGCATTTAAGACGTCTAACGCTTAAAAAAATCTTGGCATGATCATGGATCATGGAGATCTTAGTTTTAGTGACCACAGAAAACAAAGTCAGCATTTTTTTCAAAACATTTCTAAAGTTACAAACTTTGTGTCCAAACAAGACTTGAGACTTATCTATGCCTTTATTTCCTGCAGGGTTGATCATTGCAGCATTCTCCTCAGCATGACATTCTTGATGTATATAATCCTGGTAGGTCTCTTAGATCTGCGGGAGCTGCTTAGCTAGTGGCTAAATCTAAACATGGTGAAATAGAGTTTAGTCACTATGCTGTTAATGTTTTTAATTCTATAAAAGCACATCAAATGAGCTTTGTGTATGCTAATGGACTATAGAAATAAACTTGACATGAGAGTTATGTGGTTGCATGTTCATAACATATGTAGGCCATATTGTTGATACACATCATAATGCACCACTTTGCACTTTGTCATCTGTGTTGATGTTCTGTAAAGGATACCTCCAGTTGTCTAGTTCCTCCTGGAAATACCATGAAAACTCTTTCCTGTCAAGACATGATGGAATATTAATTTATTATGTTTATTTACAGGGAACTGATTTAACCTGGTGTTATTTCTTCATTTCATTATAGTAGGTGCATCTGCCGCAGTATTTACTCAAGAACATGTCGTGACAGATTCAAACTAATTGCACAGAGATAGTGACATTAATTACACCTTCCACCTTCCCTTGTGTAACTAATCTTGTCTTAATTTCTCTTAATAGTGCCTTAATTCAATGTCTTTTAAGGGCAAGGTGAGCACTTACAAAGCACCTACAGTATAAAAAAAACAAATAGTATCATTTGTGGTTTTTGTGGTGTTTAGAATGCTTCAAACAGCTTGGCTTGCTTAGCATCAACAAGCCTGATTACCAAAACAACTCCTAAAAACCCAACAAGTACCAACCCCACAGAACTCAAACAAACACCAGTAAAATTAAAAAAAAATCACGCAGATCACCAACAAGCCCCAGTAAACTCCTACTACTCCAAAAAACTCCCCCAAAACTCTAGGAAAGAATATCAAAAACCTTATACAAATACATTAAACTCAAGCAAAGTACTGCAGATTCTATAAAACACCAACACCCCCAAACCCTCTACAAACTCCCCAATAAACTCCAATAAACACCATCAAACTTCAGCAAACACCAACAGGCCCCAGCAAATTCCAACAAACACCAACAGTCTCCAATAAATCTAAAACACTCCAGCAAATAGTATCAACTGACTCCAAGAAACACCAACAGATGAACTCCAACAAACAATATTTCCAAAAATGTTCCCAATGTGAAATGTTTTTGGGACGACATGCTTGTACAGACAGGACATAATGATGGGTCAGTCAGACTGAGACACTCCTGTAGTTTGCAAACATGTGGAAGGACAAGACCACCAGGCAGAAGGCATATCTCACTCTGCTCTGCACCACAAAGGCCTTCTCCTGTTCATGCGGTCCTCCGTAGCAGGGGGGCAGAAAGAGGCATGTTTCTGCCTATATTACATCCTCCCTCCCCCATCCTATTCTCATTATTGGTATAGCCTGAGGGCCTTCAGCACATATCAGGTCAATAACTGACTCTGACGTGCAGTGACTAAATCTGCAGTGTCAGTGTGTGACACTAGAGTGTGAAAAAGCACACTGCGGTGCTGTTTGCCCATATGAGGATTACAGAATTATTACCGAGCATCTTCTGAATAAAAGCAGAGATGCAAAGAGATGCACTTCCTTATCTTTAAATCCTATCTTCCTCAGTGCCTAAAGGAAAACAAACACATCCAGCCAGCCTCCACTCAAACTGACTAAAACGGGATTCAGTATGTAAGAAACTCTGGTCACACTTTAATTAGATTGTACAGATTATCAACCATCAAAAATAGTTGGAATCTGGTGAATCTGGGGAAAATCTGGTGAAACTCAGTGGATCACAGTGTTTAATGGCATTAGGTTTGGCTTTAGAATTAGGTTTAGATTTAAGGTTTCGGTTAAGGTTAGGGATAGGTGTAATATAAGAATTCAGCTGAGCTACGGTGGACCATCCAAATAAATTGGTACTGAAAGGGCAGAATTAAAGCAAGAGCTTGTCATCAAAAAATCAAATTTACACTTAATTTTCCTTCCCACCAAATACCTATTATCATACACACATTAGCTTCTTAGGCAGTAATGAAAGACTGTATGCCACTAAAAAATGCCTGCCTAAATGATCACACACTTGCCTCAAACTGAATCAAACAATAATAATCAGACTTTCTGACACTGTACGACCTCAATGCTCCAGTTCAAAATGAAAAACGCTAACTTCACCCATAAGACACTGACTTTCCAAACTATTACTTTTAATATGAGCTTAAATGTTTGTAAGAGCTAGAAGGTTACCTGTTCCTGCAGCAGACAGCTCGGGATGAATGAACGCGTGTGTCTTTGTGTACGTACAAGTTGGACACAGGTTGTTTTATCCCTGCTCAGCACACACAGACCGTTTCCCTGCTTGTTCTTTGGCCGGTGCTGCAGTAGAAGGTGGCAGGAGGCCAAGAGTGTGGGGCTGAGTGTGTATGTGTTTGTGTGTGCGCGCATGTGTGTGTGTACTGAAGCCACAGCCTCTCTGCTTACAAACAGTCCCATCCTGCACATCTCAACCACACACACCACCATCACTGCCTTTGTTTGTGCCCTGTTGCCTGGTGATGGCAAGTGCATGGGCAGAATGTGTGTGTTTATATCTTCATTTTCATACCTTTTCAGGGCAAAATGTACTTGTTAAATGTACGTGTACTTATTTGCCAATGAACTGTAACATTAAAACCACCCGCCTGATATTTTCACTGGTTTATCTGCTTAATATTGTGGAGGCCCCCCTTTACCTGAAAACAGCTTTCACCTGTTGAAGCATGGACTCCACAAGTTCTGTGGTATTTGGCACCAAGACGTTAGTAGCAGATCCTTTAAGTCCTGTAAGTTGTGAGGTGGGGCCTCTATGGATCAGACTAGTCCAGCACATTCCACAGACGCTTGATCGGATTGAGATCTGGGGAATTTGAAGGCCAAATTAAGTCATCTTGAACTCTCATATTCCTCAAACCATCCCTGAACAATGTCAAGGCTGTTATCCGTCTGAAAGTGGCCGCAGCCATTACAGAACACCCTTGCCATGAAGGAGTGTATGTACTTGGTTAGCAGTAATGTTTAGGTAGGTAATAATTGTCAAAGTAACATCGACATAAGTGGCAAGACCCAAGGTTTCCCGGAGGAGCATTACCCAGAGCATCACACTGTCTCTTGGCTTCCCTCCCATCCTGGTGCCATCTCTTGCCCAGGTAAGAGACACACCCAGCTGTCCCCATGATATAAAAGAAAAATGATTTATCAGACCAGACAACCTTCTTCCATTGTGGGCCTTCCTGGCAGCAAACAAAAGTTAACAGGGGTCTCTGACGGGCCTGTGGCCACTCTGTAGACCAATATGTAGAAATAAGCAGCATAAACGTTTTCAACGATTTCTGGTGCATTACGTTTTTGCCTCTCTTTTGTGCATCAGTGAGCCATGGGCACCCACAACTCCAGGTTCACTGCTTGTCCTTCCTTGGACCACTTTTAGTGGGTAATGACCACTGCATATAAAGAACACCCCACAAGACTGGCCAGTTTGGAGATGTTTGACCCAGCTAGACGCAGTCATCAAGCCGTCAAAGTCATCAAGCCCTCATTAGAGTCACTCTGATTCTTATGTTCGCCCATTTTTTTTCTGCTTCTGCTTCCCAGATCTGTTCACCTGCTACTTATGACATCCTGCTTTCTGACAGGTGCCACTGTAACAAGATCATCAGTGTTATTCACTTCATCTGTCAGTGGTTCAAATGTTGTGTCCAAAAAAATGCTGGTTAACACTATATAGAACTTTCATGTTGAACGGATCAATAGAAGTAGTCCAAAATATTTTCACATTTACTCACATCAAAAAGCTTAAGAAAGTTACATTAAGAAGCTCAGGAAGCTTTTTCTTTTTCCTGTAAAGTTACTTTTGGAGTTACTTTGTTCTAGCAGCCATGAGATCCCCCATTTCTTTATATTTTGCTTTTAACCACATTGCTTTTGCAAAAACGATATTTTATGCCTGTCACGCTGCCTTATCTTTGTCATATTGAGTAGATTAAATGAAAGAAATGGGAACAAATGTTTTTGCTAGCACAGAACATTGTGTCTCATTTTTGTAAAAAAAAAAATATTACATACATATACTTATATATCTACACATACTAAAGCAAGTGTGTGTGTTTGTGTGTGTGTGTAAATCTGTCAGCATTGAGCAGAGAGAGAGAGAGAGAGACTCAGGGTGCGTTAAACTGAATCAGGCTGAGAAAAGCCACACACAGCTATGAATCAACACTGAATACACACACAAACACACAGGTGCACACATAGTAATTGTATTCAAGCTAACATCAAGGGATTGCCTCTAGTATTTTGAAATATGCACACACTCTTGCATATGCACAAACAGCCGAGATGTAGAGCATATTATTTGCTTATTTCTCATCATCAGTGTTATAAACTGACTGTGTAAACTAAATAAGCTTCAAGGTAACATTTTTGACAAGGCAGCATGAATTCATACACTGCTTTTTAGTAAATAGATAGATAGATAGATGGATGGATGGATGGACGGACGGACGGACGGACGGACGGACGGATGGACAGATAGATAGATATACTGAATAAAACCAAATGTGTGTGTGGTCATTTCTACATATATATCTTTGTATGCTTGTCTGCATTTTTGCCCTGTGCAATATTTTTTTTTACCTTTATTGCTCAATTAGTTATGTCAGTCAGGCAAGGAGAGCAAGAGACGTCGTCATCAAGATCAAGATGAATGTTTAATTTAGGCAGCTGTATAGACAACAACATGAATAATTACACACATAAATACACTTGAATAAAAAGGATTTGCCCAGGCCACTCAATTACTCATCCAGGTCAGCAGGAAAAGGCAGAAGCGCCAACTTGCATGACTGATTCCACAGACATGTTTTCGTGCCTCGGTTTCAAAAGGTCTGGACGCGTCCCAGAAACTCAGAGGTGATTTTTTTGGAAGGCTGTTTCCTAAACAAAACAGGTAAGAATTGTTCTGTCAGTGCTACAAGGGAACACTTGCTCATGCCTGGCTGTGTCTGGTGCTGACCGTGTGGGAGAAGCAATGGCTACTGACCACCGTGAGGGAACACAGGGTCAGCAACGGTCAGCTGGGCCCAGACTCAATTATATACTTGAAACTGGTCAGAAACACGGCAGCTTTACTGTGTGATAATTGTGTCAAAAAGCACCCACTGCCATGCTGCTGTGATGGTGAGAAAATGACTGCAGTAAGAATCATGATTTGGATTAAATCAGAGGCATAAATATTATTCAAAAAGATCCCCAGTATGTTAATATTAACTGCTCTATTTGCATAATAACTGCAGTGGACTCACAATTATAACCAACATGTGCACTAGTCTCTTCATTTAGTAGTGGTTTATTGCGGTTTTTGTCATTAGATACAGTGTCTAATAGCGCATTAACCATTCTTTCGCAGTAATGATTAATAACTCCTTTGTGACTCTGATTAATATTCATATCTATCAGGGTAAAACGAGGGCACATGTTAGCCTGAGAGCTGCGTACGCTTCATTAGCCTGCCCACAGCACACAGACGTGTATGAACATACCACAAATGGGATGCCATATCAAATATGTCATATTACTATTTGGGACGAAACAAAACAGAAAAACTGTGTGCTTGGGAGTGTGCTTGTGCAAACCTTCAAAATGTATTTTTTTGTCATCTCCATGTCTCAAATGGTCTGAACTGAACAGAGCTGTTCTTTTACACGGTGGGAGTGTGTGTATGAACTGTTGTGCGGCATTATACTGCTTATAGTGCTGTAGCGCTGCCATCACATGCCACTCCGGAGAGAGAGAGAGAGAGAGAGAGAGAGAGGGGAGTAGACAGAAAGGCAGAAATAGAGAGGGAGGGAGAGAGACAGAAAGAGAAAGGGAAGAGAGAGTGGGAGGGAGGGAGGGAGAGAGAGGGATAGAGAGAGAGAGAAGAGTGAAGTAGACAGTGTAGGAGAGGGAGGGAGAGATAGAGTGAGAGAAAGAAACAGAAGAGGAAGGGGAGGGAGAGAGAAAGGGAGAGAGAAGGAGAGAGGGGTTGGGTGGGGCGAGACAGACAGAAAGAGATAGACCCAGGGATAGAGAGAAAGGGAAAACGGAGACAGCCAGACAGACTAAGAAAAGGTAGGAGAAAGAAAGAGAAATGGAAGAAAGAAAAGGGACCAAAAGAGAGAAGAGAAAAGGGTAGAGGGAGAGCAAGTGAGAGAGAGATAGTGGTCTGGGAGAAGTTGATGGTTGTGGAAGTGCTGGCTGGGCCCTGCACTGCGGCAGAGGCTGTGCGTGTGTGTATGTGTGTGTGTGTGTGTGTGTCTGCTGTGGGCATGCTGCAGAGGCAGACAGCTCATCAGTAATCAGAGAGCGACGCTCACTTCTTCACCACAGGCGCTACACATAAACACACAGTTACATACATGTACATACTCTCACATACACACTCACACTTACACACACACTCACATACTCTAATAAATATACAAACCCAGCCATGGCAATTATCTGGTCTTCAGTGCCTGCTCTCTCTCCCTCTCTCCCTCTCTCTCTCTGTCTCCCCCCCCAATCCCATACACACACACACACACACACACACACACACACACACACACAGAGTGATCTGGTCATGGAGTGTTTTTAATTCAGAACACTTTTATCCACATAATCTGGACCCACAGCCTGATCTGCTCCTTGTATTACTTGATGTTTTTCTTCTTTTCTTTGCAGAGCATTGAGGCTATTAGCTTAATACTGAGCTGACTGCTTACTTTGAAGCAAAATTCTTTTTTACTTAACTAGCACACTGCTAATGTATCTATGTCTCCACCATAGAATCCTTTCAGCAAAGAACCATTATTTCATGCCCATTTAGCTTGTGATGTTTATGCTCCTTTTACAAAACCATTCATGCTGACTTCTTTGTCCTTTTCAAGTCCACTGATATAATATCATATTCACCATTACAGTCGGATTTATGAAACCAACAGCATACTCTGTCTGGGAAAAACACCACCAGCAAATAGTGATCTTGATCCTGACAAATGGCATACAAAAATATATTTTTTTCTGCAGTAGCACTAGAAGTATCATTAGCTTTACTTACACAAAGAAAACCTTTGTGAAAATGTATTAATTGAATACATAAGCTAAGTGCATTGATTTTCTTCATCGATTATAAATGTTTGGGTGTTCCAGTGAACAGTACAGCTGCAATAAAGCTAAACAAAGCAAATGCTACCCATTGGATCTTAGTGACCATTCAGGCAATTCTTTGGTCTTTGGCATAGCACCAATGCCCCTTAACTGTACCCCGGAGGTGCCATCCATGGCTGAGTGAGCAATTCCTCTCCCTGTGCCCATACAGATGTTGTTCTAATTTGCCCTGACTACTAGCGTATGTGCTTCATTGCTTCCCCTCACCCTGTGTATGAGTAAGTAGGAGTACGCAAGCTTGTCCAGTTTAGGGCCGGCCAGCTTTGCGTTGGATGATACACAGGCCACCTAGCTGAGTTGACATAAAACAAAATGAAGCTGTGCTTTAGGCTTCCATGGCCTTTTGGACAGCACATTTAAACTAGCAGGACACAACCCTTGATACCACAGTGGTGCTTTTACATGCCCATGGATCCAGGCCATTGGAGGTGCTCCAGAGAGCTGAGACTCAGTGAACTCCCTCTCTTTGCCCAGTTCTGCCGAAAATCCCTGCTAACAGCATTCCAGAGCACCATTTCTGTACTCCCGATTCATCTAGGGCACTGCTTGACATCTGTTTGCTTGTTTTGGGAGATTAATCCTAATAGAAATGCTTGGCTCAGCTCTAGACCCGAACAATGCTGGATTAAAACATTCCTAACAATGCACGAGACTTCATGTCGCAGATGGTTTTTGTAAATGTTCTTTTCTTACGGATAACTCTGGGCACACATGCATTAGCCGACAGCAGAGAGCATTTGTCCACCATTCTTTATTTTGTAATGGTCATGTTGAGCTGACTCGAGGTTGGAGGTTATTCCATAACTGTGTCCCGAACTGACTACTCTCTCTATAGTGTTTAGGCCTTTTCAAACTGCAAAATGCAATGGGTTATGGTCTATTGATACTAAGGGTGATTTGGATGAAAAAAGAGAAATGAGTGGAAACTTTTCATCAGATCCAATATTTTTTTATATAAATTCTGAGAATGTGTGAATAAGATTCTGTTTTTAAGCCAGGTGCACACATTGCATGTGCCATTCCACAAAAGAGATCATGCATTAACAGACTAGGTATTAAAGGCCCGCCATTCGTCATTTACAGCATTTGTTTGGAGTGCAAACATAACAAAGGTCTGATCGGTAAACCATGTGTCTGACACAATGCAGACAACCAAGCCGGTTCTGATTAAAACTTTTACACAGCACTTGAGTTAGTCAGTTTCTCACCTTGTGTCAAAGACTTTAATATCATGATGTCTGTCTCAGGCCTTTATAGTGCATTGCTAATATCTAGGTGACATGCCAGAGCCGACAAAAAAACTGATATTAAAGGAAACTGCAATGAAATTTTCAGAAAGGCAGACACATTGAGCTAGGTGGTACAAATGAGTGTTATGAAATATCTGAAGTTTGGGAGAGTCCATGCTTGAAGCTTTAGACAAGATTGAAGGCAGACCTACTGCACTGTAACTTATGATTTCCATTAAATGCATACATTTGTGGGTACCATGTGAAATACATGGGGTAATATTTCATAGTGTTGTCCATAATAATGGTGGATGGTTCCTGGATTGAGACGTTGGACATGTTTCCTGAAATGGGATCTTTTACTCTGAATAGCATGATCTGTGTTTGATGAGCTCTCTGTAGGGTAGAGGTAGGTATCACACTCTTGGCTGGCAGATTCTGGGTCCTCACCTGAGCCACATGTTCCCTGGCAGTGCTTCTGTCTTGGCCACCACCAACAGCTTGTGGCCCACGCCTCTTCCAGATGCTACATCTTGAGACAGATGTGCATCCTGTCCCAAAGCGTGTGAAGGACCCTGGACAGAGTGAGGTTAAGACAGGGAGGAGATGTCTCCGGTTGGCTGTCTCACCGGCTCAGGGTGCCAAGGTCACAGCCTGCCTGGCACTGCAGGGACTCTACTACCACCCCCTGCCTTTCCAGTCTCACACTGAGATCATTGTAATTACAGGAATAAGATAAGATAAAGATAAGGTAACCCCTTATTAGTCCCATGGGTGATAAATTTGCCTGGTTACAGCTGCAAAGTGGACAGAACAAAAGTGGAAGGTAGAGGCAGCAAAACCAATAGAAAAAAGTGCAATATAATATACTATTGTACAAATAATATTGTGCACATAAGTATATATTTATGTATTAAATACTTTGATGTAAGGAGATTTTAAACTACCTCTAAAAGTGTAATTTAAACCTTCATAATATCCTAAAGTAATAAATAGAATGTTTTTTTCTTCAAGAAATGCCTAGAAGCAACTCTACACCTTCACATTCATAAGCATTGCAAATATGAATGAATATGCATTTTTATGCAAATTGAAACAGCCTCCATGCACTCCTGGTATCCCCCCCATCAATCTAATTAAACTTTTATGCAATCATAAAATGATGACAGGAAACACTGGGGAAATACAACCTTAATGTTTTACACTCAAGAGTACTTTATTGCAAATACACTTGTTTATGTTTGTACAGTTTTTCTCACACTGCAGTATTTACAGTGTTGCACTCCAATGTGCACCCACAACTCTGCCCTCAGCTTTGCTACATTATGTTCCACAGCATGTAAACATATAGGCAAACATGACAAATCTATAGCTTTTGGGTATCGATTTTTTTAGCCTTCACGCTTGTTTTATTCATAGTTAAGTAAACAATCCCACTTTTATTTCAGTGTAGTTTATCAGCTGATCATTACATTACAGCAGTCCCACTGGTGGTGGGTCTGACATGTTAGCAATGGTGGAACACATTTGATAGAGCATATTTACGTCTGATGGAATACTTTCCCATTGGTTGTCACTTTGATCTGATATGTAGTAAATTTGTAACCCACTAGAGCCACTTTCTAAGTTAATCCCTTATGCTTTATCTGCAGGTTCCACCCAGCAATAAAAAGCTTGTGTGTGCCCCACTCCGTCTCTCTCTAAGAGGGGAATGTGCTTCATCAACTGTAGCTGTTTCATACTCATCTCACGAATGCACACTCTGTAGGACAGTCATTAAGGCTGCCAGCTGCAATTAATGCACACATCAGGAAAGGGAAACTAAGACACATTCGTCCTTAACAGCAACCACAGAAAAGATAAATCCATTTTTACTCATTTTAATAATACAAAAACAGTAGTTTTTAAAACGTGCCAAATATATTTCATTGTGCCATTTAATGCAAATATACACCAGTACATTATCAAATGTCAGTATATTGAAATGTATGCAAATCAGGTCAGTGTCTGATATTAACATGCATCCATGCATCTACACAACCATTATCTACAGAGAGACATCAAGGATACTGAATAGTAAATGTAGCTGGATTGCAAACTAGTGAGTGAACAATGTGGTAACCCCCATCCACACCCCACCGAATAGACCACAAACCAAGCCCAGGATTATGAGTGCCACACAAGGCAAGCTTTATTACTGGAAAGACAAAAGGAAGAGGAAGTCATGTCAAAAATAACTTTTATGAAAAACAAAAGTCCAGAAGTACATTTATGTAAAACACAAAACAAAAATATCAATCTCCAGTGTTCAAATAAATAGGACTTAATTATAATACATCAACCACAACATCTTTGTCAACCCCACGACAAGAACAAATAATCACCTCATGGCATTCTTTTGGATGTCTTACAAAGATTAGAAAAGAACATATGTACAACTTGGATCATTGTTAGAAGACATGCTTAGAAGTATAACTGTGCCCACTAGTACACGACGGCAGCATCATGGTGGAATGTCAGGAAACAATACTGTCTCATGTAAAAAGCCTGTGCGTATCTCTTTACCAAAGCTCAGGCCAACAGACCATTAGAACATGAGAAAATGATCAATTGTTTGAATCCCTAGGCAGGAAATCGATGATATTGGTATATCTGCAGCTACAGTGACTGGCTATCGGTGTCAAGTCCCTCCTCTTTATTTTTTATGGTCTCCCACCCTGAAGAGGCATTCTCTCGCTTTCTATACTTGAACAGTTGCTAGGCAATGCCGAGGAATTCAGCGTGTGACCAAAGAATCGGAGCTTGCAAATTGCCACCTGAAGCCGTAGATAATGGTGGCGGAGATAAATATTGATTTCAGGTAAACACAAACAAAAACAGCGACAATAAAAACAAACAGCACAATGGTTCAATCCAAAAAAATGGAAAAATAGCTTTCTTTAAACAGGACCAGCCTGTTCATTTTTGTTTTTTTAATCCCAAAAGTCTTTTAACCCCTGCCCCCCCTCCCCCCAGTCCAACCACCACCCCTTTCCATTTTCAGAAGGAAGCGCCCCTAAGCCATTGTCACGAGTCGATTGTTCCATACGTTTAAAACAGCGTTGTCTGAATTCAGAGACCCATGAATCATCCCGCATGCCTTTGGCTCTCCTTATCATCTCCCTGCTAAAGTCCTCAATGCCTTCATCTCCCTGTGGTGCGAGCATGGAGCCCATATGCTTGTATGCCTGGTGATGTTTAAACTGTGTTGCACTTAAATGGTGTTTTATCTCCCAAGTCCTGTGTTAGATCTGTGACACAAAGACGTCACGGTTTACTCCACAACAACCCTGGCTACAAGGAGGGCTTAACAGAATTACACTTAAACTCGCATTTTTTCACTTTTTTTACTGCAATAATGGAGGCACGGCTACACACAAAGCTGTCGCATGAAGTTCATCACAAAGCTTTTTTTTATTGCCACTCTATATACTTTGCGTCACAAGCACGTCGATTGTTATTGCTTTGTGGTCAAAAGCAGGTTTTGATATCAGCACTTTCCACTCAAAAAAATCGAGAAGCTCAAAAATTTAGTCTGAAGGAGCCACATTTAGATACACACTGAACAGCCTGCAGAAGTTTCTGTGTACTAGCTCGATGGAATGAAGGCCTGTACACAGGGGAGAGAAATCTACTGGTGGAAGATGGAGTGCTACATCAGGTATCAGAAGAGAATGCATATAAAACCTTTAGAAGTGACGTGTGGCGAAGATCTTAATCAAATCGCAAGCTGAGATTCAACGAGATTTAAAGATAGTTGATTGAGAAAGCCAAGCCTGCTGCATACATTTAATTTTTTTTTTTGTTTAATCCTTGCTGATTTAACAAACATCAACATGGTGCTACAACTGCTTTCTGAAGGCCATAAAAATATTCAAAGCCCAATTCAGTTTATTGTTCGGGGCTTTAGCGTTCCCACAGAGTCGAGGCCAGTTATCAGGTCACAGATATAGGACTTTGTACACTACAGGTGAGCAGGAGGCTGATGTTCTGTCACTTAAGGCCTTCTTCTCTTTATCAGACAGTTATTGCCTCTTTAAAAATAGAAGCATGTACATGGTGTTAGTATTTAATCATCAGAGTGAGGACAAGATAGGAAACCTGTCTTTGGTACCCTTTGGAATTTACTGTCTGCAAATTTCTTGTCTACTGGTTTCCCACCTTCCCCCCTTTTAAAAATTAATTACAACGTTCGCCTATCTTAAACCCGATGTACCGGGCCGTTTCCAATAGAAATAACGTCAACATATTCAGTCTGCACAGCAGCCAATTCCGTCAGCATCATAATGCCTGCTATGTCTTGCAGGCCAACAATGCTAACAGCCCCCCTCCCCCTCTACATGACCAGGGCCTTGCATGTTCCCATGCTTTGCCCAAAAGAGCCTTTATTTTAGTGCATATTCTACATATGTATGCATTAGGTTTTTCCCCTTAAAGATAGGTTGGGCACTAGCGAGCCAATAAAACACTGAACTGTTCAAAAGGCATTGAGATCACATTACTGAAGCCTACTTTCTGAACTTCGGTTCCAACTAAGTTGATTCATTGTGAGCCTTAAAATGTCACAATAACACTGATATGGTGGCGGATGATGTGATGAAGAGCTAAATGATTAAACCATTTGAGAAAAAGCAAGATACAGTACTGGGTAAGACGGATATGCACTGTTGTGGAGATCAGGACAAGGTGGACAGCGAGGTGTCCACTTGTTCTGAAGCGTATTAATTTTGGGGGGTGAGGAAGGTTTCCAGAGGGAAGCCTTCGTTGATGAGGACATCAGAACCCACCCCCCTTCCCCAGACCAAAGCGCAGGGGAGGGAGAAGCTTTTTTTTTTGGTGGGGAGTTGAAGCCTTCCCCCCAACCGGCACTCACATTACAGAGCAGCTCTTGGCCTTCTCCTTTTTGAAGGTGGAGGAGAGCAGCTCTGACCGGCTGGGCAGGTGCAGCAGACGCTTGGAGAGGCGGCGACTGGGGCTGGGTTTGGCCAGCGGCTGCAGCTTGTTGATGCAGGCCAGCGCGGCCGTGCGGAACACGCTGTGGATGCTCTTCTCCGAGGTGAAGGCCGAGCACTCCAGATAGGTCTCCGCCCCGAGTTGCTTGGCCATGGCTGTTCCCTGAGACAAAAGGAGAATGTCAGCGTCCTGTTCTTCACCTTTAAACCAAATCCAGTTCCTCCAAATGACTGACCTCTACATTTTCATGCTTTCATTTATCCACTTTCATTTATTTTATTTTGTATTATTTTATTTTTGTTATTCTGTCCCCCCCCCCCCCTTTTTGCTATTGATATCCTTCCTGAATTAATATTTTCAATCTATTCCTGTACAGCACATTGAATTGCCTTTGTGTATGATAATGGTGTTTGACTTGAGATGACTACCCACCATGAGAAAGTCCCTTAAAGTTACCAAATAACAGATATCTAATCTATGTGCTTTAACCCTTTAAATCATAAGGGACAATATTTACAGTCCATACTTCAGTTTTTCACTCTCATAATTACATTTTAGTTTGATCATGCTTACATATTGATTTACAATACCTGAATATTAGCTCTCTGAATTTAACCAGATCAATAACTGGATAATAAGCTTACTTTTGCATAAGACTGACAAAGATGTATGAAAAGCATACCTGCTCATGGGTTAGTGGTGTTTGCTTCTGATTGGAGAGCTCCATCAGTGTGCAGACGTCTGTGCGCAGGTCCGTTTTGCAGCCGATGAGGAGAATGCGGGTGTTAGGGCAGAAGTCCATGATTTCAGTCCTCCACTACACAGAACAAACAAGCCAGAAAAAAAACGAGCAGAGCATTTAGTTTGCATAAGCATCATTATCATAATCGTTATTCATGAGAGCTAAGCCAAGTACTTCTGGAGGACATAAAGTACTATTGAGATGCTGAAGTGCTGTTAAGTCTTATGAGCACCGACATCTTTGAACTGTACCAATAAGTGGTTGATAAGTGACTATTAAAAGATTTAAGATTACAGATAATAATAACAGACTATAAACTGAAGCCAGCTCCACAAAAGCTGCATGATAAGGGTGTCGAAATACACCAGTTTGATTCAACACGTATATTTTGTAATGGTATAACGGAACATACAAATATTCAAAGTTTGCATCCACCCTTTGACCCAAGCCAAAAATGTCAGGCTCTTTTCACAGTTTAATCAGTATTCGTCTAATTTGTTTGTAGTTGGTCCAGGCACATATTCAGTATATTTTAAGATGCAACCTCCCCCACTCCATCCTTCACTAATTCAACGACTCCTTCACTCACTCATGTTTTGCAGGCTTAAGATTCTCCACAAGGGTAAACCAACATCCTTCTAATAGCTTAAGAGCTGTGCACTTCAGGGCTCTTGTTTATAAACTGCTCTATGTCAAACATCTGGAAAGTTCTATTATAAGATTCTATTATAATCATAAGCAAACCAAGAATTCTCAGCCTGTCCTCCCTAGTACAATAGTATTATGGTGACAGTGCATGAAGTTGTATAGTGATGGCCCAGCACCTTCTTCAGACCGCTCTCCACAGTGTCTGGACGGCTGATGTCAAAGCACAGCAGAACCGCATCTGAGTCGCTGTAGCAAAGTGGCCGCACGTTGTCATAGTACGGAGACCCTGAAATAAGAGACACAAGTGAATCATGTGGATCAGTGGAGGCAGAAAAGAGGCTGAAAGCTATAAGCCATGCAGCATAGATATTTAGTCAGGATGAATCCCAAACCAGAGGAAACAAATGGATATATAAAAATCATATTTTAACCGTGATTGATGGGTTTCTCGCTTTCTCAATTAATTAAACCAAATCAAGACCAATACTGGAGAACTTAACTCACTGGCCAACATTTTATATCGGATTTTACTGATTCTGGTATGTGTTATATCATATTGACAGACCTGAGGAGTCTATTTGGCTGCATACTGTGGTGGTATATTTATATCAAACCTAGCACCTTGTCCCAACAGCAAACTAAAGCCAGACCCATCAGCTAACAGTGTGAATTTATATTAGGATACACATTTTACATGTGTGTCACACATTTTAATGCAGTGCTAGTGGATATACAAACACCCGAATTACTATCTATAACTTCCAGTTGGTTAATACACCAACTCTCTTTTTTTCCATGCATGGATTAGTTTATCCTCATCCGTTTTTGGCCAGTTTAACCGTGTCCTGATGAAAGGCAGCTGGCTTAACAGCAGAAGCCTATTTTTGTTGAGGTGGAACATTAGCGTGATATGACATGACGCGTCAAAAACAGAAAAAAAAAAAAAAGCGCCTGTCAAAAATGGCACAGCGCATCACGCTCTGCCGAATACAGCTGGTGCAGACAGCTTTGCTAATACAGTAGGAGAGCGCTATGGGTTTGTCATTGCTGTTCACTCGCGCTGCTTGTTGCTCAGACAAGGTCATTTTTGATTCAAAGATGCACAATCTGAATTTAGGCTTATAAAGTGCAATGAAGGAAAAGGCTGATCCTGTCGATTTACATGCAATCATAATGATTTTGTATAAATAGCTGTGGTGAATATCGAGTGGAGCAATCCCAATTATGCTTTGTGCAGCCCTACTAGAGAAGATTTTCCCTGCTGATCTTCACTTCACATACAGATTTGCACATCCTGGTGAAAAGCACACTCTTCCACTTTACAGTTTGCTCTATTGGCATTTTAAAGGAGAAGAAAATGACACTTGAGCCCTAAATCCCCATCGATCTATTGCTCTCTTTTTCTCCCCAGCTTTTTTTCCTTCTGTGGCTTATGCAATGGGAACGGTGGGGCTGGGGGCAGAAAGGCGCTCCTACTCTCGCTCAGAATCCTTAAGTAAGCCACCCACCGCCCTGCATCCGCCCCACGCGCGCAATACCTCTGGTCCCCTTGTTTCCACAGCAACAGCCTCGGAATCTACCATCTGCAGAGCGTCTTCCGCCCACCCCTCCATAAAGGCTTCCCTGTACTGCCAATCATTAGATACAGATATGTGCCCACCCACTTGGTGCTGAAGAAATGCTCTGGGTTGAACAGTATTTGTGCACCAAAACCTTCTTCGCCTCGCTGTGCGGGAGCCCTTTGTTGAGGGGCAGTTGAGCTCTAGTTTGCTTAGAACTGGGTGTGAAATAAGATCAAAGAGAAAAGCAAAAGTCCATGGGTGCTGACTTTGGGAAATGATAACAAAACTTGCATGGATATTCTTCGAGTGTGTTCTTTCGTTCAGCCAGTACAATGCCATCTCATCCTACTCGAGCCAGAACTCTTCATTAACATGGTGCAGACCAGTGGCTGTGGTTTATGACTGTCAGCTATAAAAATGAACAAAACTTTGTGAATTTTTGCTTGTTTTAATATCTCATGGTGAGTCATACTTTGTCCCAAACCACGTCCACAAATCTGTTTCTCTTTAATGAAGAACTACATCTACTGATTACTGACTTCTAGTATTAGCACCACTGTTGGAGAGTAATGCTTTACTCTAATTTGATTCTTTTTTTTCCAGTAACGTAGTAATTAAATGACTGTAATTACTGTAACAATTTCAAATAACTTTACGTTAACGCTGCTTTAACATCTATATTGTAAAAACAGAAATAGTAATTCACAGTAAGCCGTCACCGGCCGGCGGTTGTCTGACGTTCGCGTGTGACGTAATCTACAGGAGACCTACATGCAAGCAACATCAGCTCAAAATAAACCAATGGGAGCATGGAGAGGGAGAAGTACACATTCAGAAGATGGAAATATAGCCATTACTTTAAATTCATCTCGGTTAAAGGCAAGAACATT
>JBBPDC010000135.1:25852970-25875329 GCA_037974485.1 Hemigrammopetersius urotaenia
TGATCTGGGAGAACATTTGGAGGCATATTTATGGTTTACACTATAAAAACAGGCATTGGGATCATTTTGGGGGGGGGCATTATAATCTAGATTAATCTCAAGATTACAATGAGATTAATCTAGATTAAAAAAATTAATCTATGCCCACCTTAAACACATCATACCAATAGGTCAGCACTCACATACAACCAGCCCAGATTTCAAAACAGACAACAAAATATGTATGTTTATGTAGCTCTAGTCCATCAGTCGGTACTCTTTATGGTCAGCAGTATCATGGGGTGTTATTTTATTTTGATAAATTACATACTGTTCTGAGTATATTTTGTATGTTATTGATATCCGCTCTGCTCACCTCATAGAAAACCCAAACTCAGACTAATAATATAGAGTGTACAGTAACGGCATAGTAACAAGCAGCTGAAGCATGATCATATTTGAACTGATTAGTTTTACCACTTGCTTTGAATTTTTGATTTCTTCTTTTTTATAGTTCGGCTGAACTATAAAAAAGAAGAAATCAAAAATTCAAAGCAAGCTGTTAAATAATAATTTCTATTTTTTTAAATGAATGAATTAATATTTTTTACAGAACAGAAAAAGTTCAGTTTGAAGACCCTCCTGCCCAGAGCTGATGGTAGAATGGAGGTCTGAGAGGAGTCTGGTTTTAAACTATTTGGGTGAACAAACAAATCTGAGAACACTGAAGTAAAAAGCCAGTGTGAAAGGCTGTTCTAAATCTGGGCTCGCAGGCCTGGCGAGCAGCTGAAAGCTGTCTGGATTCCAGCTCTGCTCTCTTATCCCCTCCCAAATTTCGCGCTCATCCCTTAAAGCACACGTTGCCCTTCCACTGGCGCGTTTCCCAACACACCAATCAGATCAAAAAGTGAGTGCTGAGATTAAAGGCGGGAGGTGTCCCAGTAGGCCGCATTTCATTCAGCCTTTCTGATATTGGCTCATGGGCTGAATTAGTAGGAGACACACGCACAGACGTAGACACACACTCATACAGAAGACCTCTCTAAAACCATGAATGTATCCAGTGCAATGCGCCATACAGACGATACCCAGTGATAAAGGGCGTGCTGTGGGTTGCTTTAGGCTTGGCCGTTTTGAGGACATAACAATAAATAATGTGACTATACAATTTTCGGACAATATTGTAGCTATATGAAGGGGGCGATATTGCAAAAGTATAAAATCACATTCCTTAAAGGAATTTTGACAATACAATATGTTTAGGTTATTTTTTTTGCCAGCATAGTGGAGGAGTATTTAAATACATTAATACAATACAACAATACATGTTCTCTACAACTGGTCCAATTTTGTATTTTTTAGGTGTTAAATGTTCCAGAAGCTGCATTTCCCACATAAACTTGGGTGGTCCTCAAAAGTATACTCACAGCCACAGTATTTTGTCCCATTTTAACAACTGCATGCCTCTTTAAAAGACAAACTGCCACTACAGAAAGCTTGTAAACAACAAAGAGCATAAACAACATAATGAGTATCTGATAGGATGTCAGCCCATTATGACATCATCTTACTTAATTTGCCCTTTTATCCTTCTAGTATTTTTGCCCCTTTAAACAATAACGCAGAAAATCCAGTCTTGCAGCTCATATGAAAAATAGATTTGTTTTTTGTTTCAAAATGAATGAATGCTGTCTGCTCAAACTAACCAAACTACGTGTTGTAATAGAGGTACTGAAAAACATCTAACTAGATTAAGGTTTCTGCAATATCGCCCAGTCCTAGCTGACGTACATTATGCACATAAATCCCAGATGCGTCATGTGCCAACACTAGGCATGCGGATGCAAGCGCCACAGACTAACACGCACTAACACAGTTCACTGTAATCAGGTCAGCGGGCTACAACAGGATGCCCTCGGGACATCCAGACTGACTCGATGCCCATGTGCTCCCTCAATTCTGGACTGCATACAACAGATGATTGCAAAACAAAAACACAAAAAAAAACACACAGGTACACCCCCCCCCCATCTCTAACTGCTTTACATACTGTGTATTAGGCTTATGGATGAAATATTAGCATTGCCACCACTGTGATATGCATATATGCATAGCAATACTTTCCAAAACACACAGATGAATCAATAATGTGACATGGCCTGAATTATTTTGACCAGAATAATACTTTTGTTGGAATACATGAATATCTTCCTGCATCAAAACCCCAGGGACACTCATTTGCATGTTGCGGCCTTTGGCTACATCTGTACTGTAAGGGCTTGTGTCGCAATAATGATATATAAACAATATATTGTGCGCAGTCTGCTGTTAAAATATACAGATAAATGATTAGTTTAAGATTTCACCCACTGTTAACATATCCATTGCCTGAGCTTATACATAAAAGTTAAAAAAAAAAAAAAAAAAAAAGCTTTAGCTGCACAGAGAGCATCTGTTGCATGTATCCCTGCTACTCTCCAGCAGGAGTCTAGCATTAGCATAGATAATGAGTCTTCGTGTTACTATTCCAGCTTGCTGTGCCAACCGGCTTGTACAGTTCGCCTAATGAAATGAAGACGAGTGGGGTGGACCTAATTTGAATTTCAGTACAAACTCTGCTTTGAATCTGGATTCCTCACATTACAGTACAACTCAGCATTTGTAAGTCAAGAGGAATTTGCGCACAACTAATAAGAAAACAACTGTCATTTCAGTAACTTTAAATAGAATAAAGTTTTAGCAGACAAGTACATCTAACTGTCACTGGACTAAATGTTCAGTTTTCATTCACTGAAGGCACTTTATAAGTCATATTTTATTGTGCTTGAAATCTTGGCGTTGCTGAGTTTTCCACAGCTTTGTTGTATTGTAAGTCAGCTTATGATCCTATTTGGGTCATTAGGACCATAAACAAAAAGGGTTTTATACCTCACTAAAAAGTTTCTACGTGTAACAATTAAAAATGATTTTGGGTCTTGATATTTTTTAGGGATGCACCGATCGATCGGCCAGTGATCGGAAACGGCCGATTTTTTTGCCTGATCGGTGATCGGCCGATCACTCATGCGTATTGCCGATTTCAAACTGATCTTTTTTTGGGGGGGTTTATTTATTTGTTTATGTATTACATTTTATTTATTTAAATTTGTAAAGAAAATGTTATAAAAAAAATCTTTATTTGAAAGAAAATTTGATTATTGTTTGTATTTGCTGTAGAGCTGTCACTATCATACGTCACTATTATAAAACTAAACAGGAAAAGTAACTACCACGTTACATTAAAAAAGTTGAAACCCATTTTTTTCGTCGACTACAGCTCTAATTTTGTGCTATCTGGGGAAAAAATGGGTATCGGAAAAATCGGTATCGGCCGATCACACTTACAAAAAAAACGATAATCAGAATCCAAGAAAATTGCAATCAGTGCATCCCTAATTTTTTTTTTCAAAAATTGTTCTCTATAGGTATGCAGGACACCACAGTTTTTTTAAAACAATAAATAAAAATCTATGCCAGTTGCTTACTAAAATGCAGACACATTTTTTTGTATTGGAATGCTTAGAATTGGAATGCGACATTATGTACTTAAATCTGCATGTATTTACATACTCCTTAAAACCAAAAACAAGATTTTATTAACATATAATTGAATTTTCTTATTATTGTTTAGTCGAGAAAACACCCTACACTGAAATTATACAAAAAAATACGATCACTGTGCAGTACATAATCTAGTAATATATTTGGAAAAAAGGCTGATTTTGAGAAAAACAACACAGGCCTCAAAACTGCATTACCCAGAAAACAGCAACCATTTGTGTGATAGTGTTTGTAAGTTAAAGGGACATAGACTAATACAGATATTTGGGTCAGATTCTACAGCAAATTAGCTTCCAGTAATAACTGACCAATGTGAAGTCCTGTGTGGGTGGAGCTAAGCCCTCATTAGAGTATCTATAATTTGGAAAATGCAGAATTTTTTTAATGAATACACTTCAAATGTTGAACATTAATGAATATAATGCAACTTATTAATGCATCTGAAAAATGACTAATGGAACCAAAATTGTCCATTGACACACTGTCATTTTAGAGCTTTGCCTTATGAACTGCACACAGCAGTTCATTCATCAAGGAATAATAAGAAGAATTTAACCATGCAAAGAACCATTTGCCTTAGCGGTCATGTTTCCATTCATAACCATTGCTTTTATTACAACCCACTCTGTTAAGGTTTTATGCTTTAAGAAGACCAGCTGACACAATGTATTTATGCGAAACACAAACCAAACAGATTTTAGAAAATCTTCAGAAAGGCACAACTGCACCTGAAATACTAGATCAATTGTGGATGCGTGAAAAGGCACCATCCACAGACATAGATGAGGCCATAAATCGACATTCTCTCCACGGCGTACTAGCTCACTCGAAAGGTCAGTGAGCTAATAACAGGCTTGCAGATGAGGCGCACACTATAGACCATAATTCAGACCTGAGGCATGTATTAATTTAAACACTGCAACATGATGCCTAAATGATGAAGCGCTTCAGATCATGCTGTAAAGGACTTGAAATTGTGCTATGAATGTTCAACTATTGGCTGCGACAAGTTGATCTGTGATCATCCTCAATATGCACTGCAGCATCAGATCAATACAAAATAAAACATTCACCTTCATTGGAATGACCCCACATTAACAGAACAGCAACAACATTTGAGCATTATTGATACATGCAGGTTAGCAGATGAGGTCTTACCTGATGTGTCCCACAAACTCAGTTCCACACGTTGGTCGTCGAGCTCCAGACATGCTGTGTAATTCTCGAACACGGTGGGCACATACGTCTGCGAAATAAATCACACCCCTATCAGTGCAACACAAACCCAGCAGTCCAGCACACACTGCTGATGCTGGCCAGATACAAGTAACAGGCAATGGACACTGAGCACGCATTTTAAATGCATCCTCCTTTTTGAATACATGCACATAGAGGTTAATTCATTGTAATGTTTGATGCAAAAGATGGTCTTTATCACTAAGCAACAGTATGCATGCAAGAAATAAATATTTTTCTTAAATATTCATGGTTATAGGCTGGACATGGGGACTTTTTGCACGAGACAAGCTTATGCCAGTCAGCAGTTCGACCCATTGAATAGATAAGGTTGTCACACGTGCACTAAAACAACAGCTTTGGGACGTGCACAATTCATCATGCAGCACTAACCTCTGGATAGCAGTCCTTAGCCAAAACCTGCAGCATGGCCGTCTTCCCACACTGTACATCCCCAACCAGAACCAGTTTACATCTCACCACCAAAGGCTGCGTGTTCCTCCTCTCCTTCATGATTACTGCTGAGACAAAACCGCTAAAAGATCCCTCAAAAATACGAGCAAACGACAGCAGGTGTGTGCTTCTCCTCTCGATGCCCCCAGCTGATCTGGCCAAACCGAGACGCTGTGCCGTTTTATACCACAGACGTTCGATTCCTGAACCACTCGACTCTTTTCAACCTGATTCTTTTCATCCAGTAAAAGGAGTCAGACTAAAGGGTTTGAAATGAATCTTTTGTTCCTAAAGCACCACAGAGGTCTTTCAATAATGCTCATTTTTACTTTTCAGTCTACTGATACCAATTATACAAGAAACTATATTGTAGACTACTATACTATATATACAATGTTATAAATAATGTTATATAATTAACATATAATTATAAAAAAGAAACATAGCAAAAACAACAACAAAAAAAAAACACTACAGGAATATAACCTAACCCCCTGACTCCGCTCTCCAACTCCTCTTTCTGTTCTGGGTTTTGTGTTTAATCAGGCTGGTCTCGCTCAAGTCCAAGTAGCGTCACACTCATTCGGTTTAGGGTCCACAAATGAATCAGACTGTTCATAAGAATCGGTTCAGTTATCTGACTCTTAGTTGTTTGGGAAAGTTTCGTTTTTACGCACAAAGGTGTAGTGACTCACTGGACTGTCTGGGCTTGCAGGAATCTGGGAAGCAAATAAATCACCTGTTATTTTTAGAAAAGTTAATCAGTTGAGATTTTAAGCCTGACCATGAGTGATAACGTATTTCCTGTGATGCATCTTTACGCTGTGACGCTGGTACTGCCAGCGCTTGGTTTTGTAAGAGTAATTTACAGAATTTAGCTAAGTAGTTCCAGCTCTGCAACAACAGTCCAAACAGAGTAAGTCTGTTCCTGTGAGAAGAGCTGAGAGCTGATTGGTCGCTAGTCCTATTGATGGTGGAAGATAATAAACCATGTTATTTTAGTCTTTGCTTGCCTAGCGGTGTCCTAGATAAAAATCGGGAAGGCTTCTATTTAAAAAGTAAAGTGCATCCCTCATAATGATGTGTCAACACAGCACAGCACATGGTGTGTACAATTTTGAAATGATTTCTCACCGAGTGAAGCACCCAGGAGCAGTGTGTGTGGACGGTATCTTCCTCAAGGGTACCTCAGTGGTGCCACTAGCAGTCCTGGGATTTGAACCTGTAACCCTCTGATTGCAGGAACAACTCTAAAAATCAGGCCACCTGTGGTTAAAAGGTGGGCCTGTAGTTGACCGTAGTGGTGGTGGGGGGTGTATATTCACTCTACCTCTCCTCCCTATTTTAACCTGTTAATGAGCAGTTTGTGTTTATTTCAGATGTTTATTCAGAAGTTCAATGCAGGAGAACATCAAGAGCTGTATTGGGGGAAAAAAGGGGGGTCCAGCTTTGAACCAGAAGAGCTGAAGTCCAGCACAGTTTGGTCATTTTCCTGCTCAAACACGCTTACTACACCTGGGAGTTAACAGATAAGCTGATTGAAGTGGGCTGAGCGGGGAAACCACCAAACTGTTAGTAGTGAAGCACCAGGTAATTTCAATATCAGATTAGTTTACAATAGGATCTGGTGCTGCTCGTCTTTTCTGCAGTTTTTGGAGAATATGCGGTGTGTCATGTTCTGGGTTGTTCCAGATCTTGTATCCTATAGTATAAATCTATTCTGTTGCTGCACCTCATACTCATTCGTCATACTCTGGCCTGCTGCCTACCTCTCTAGATCACATGACTGGGCACAGGGCACTCCGTTATTATGAAACTCTTTAAAAGTCTTTTGACTCATCATGTAATGAAAGCTGGGTCTTTTATGCGCCTCACTGACTGGAATATTTCATGAGCCACATTTTGCCCCCTCTCTGCATGAGCACAGTGAGGGCTGGCGTAGTGGTGTGAGGGGTTGGGGGGGTTTGGATTTAAGACAATTCCAGGACCCAACAGTGACAGGGGTCCTTAGAAAACACCACATAAAATATATAATGTTACGGGCCCAATATTATATCATTTCAGAGGGCCCAGAATGTCTAGTGTTGCCCGTGCCTGTCTGTCCTGGTGGTACATTCACTTTTGTTAGTCTAGTGAGGTTTGTAAGGTCATTAGAGCAGTTTACTCTCACAGAGCTGTCTAGACTGCTGTCCTCCACAAAAGAACAATACCCCGAACCCCTAATGAATTTAATTTTGTGAACTGAATTAACACTAATTAAATATTAGTATAATTCACTTTTGCTTTTTCTGTGTTCTAATCCAAGTCATTTGCATAAACTGTTATATTGTGGATGATGAATTAAAAACAAAAAAAACAATCTTCAAACCAATTTTCCTCAGAAGTAGTCAATGATCTAGTTTTGCACTGGAGCTACAAGTACTGGAACACATTGGGATGCTACCACTGAATTGAACCAAAAAAACTCCCTCATTCTTCTTTCACTCATTCATTTACTCTCTCAACAGCCATTAGTAAGCCATGTCTGTAAACACAAGGCCTGCAGGTTAAAAAGTATTTGCCCCTGCTGATGAGAGCAAAAGGCAACAAAGAGGCTCTTGCTGATTGAGACGCAAATAGTGAAAGAACTAAAACAAGCATTCCTTTCACGAATGACCTGAAACATGTACAGCAAGGAAAACATTGTATTCATAATTAAAAAGCAAGATGGATAGAGATTAATGGACACCATACTTTTAAAAAATGATGTATAAAATATACATTTACATTTACATTTACGGCATTTGGCTGGCGCTCTTATCCAGAGTGACGTACATCAGTACAACATACATATACATACATGTAACAAAATAATTCACATTCTACATTTTAATCATTCACATTCTACTATTAACAAAACATGTTCTCATTCAAACTGCAAAGATTTCTCACAATTAGTAGCATCATGATGAAGGTAAAGCAGCTTCAGCCGCTTCCTAAACTTCTCAAGCAAAACATTATTAAACAACATTGTTTGGAAAACACCCTAGCACACAGTTGGCTTGATAACTGTACAATTGGGAAGTTTATGGAATCACACCCAAGATTTTGTCAGAATACTGATAAGGAAGGTAAGAGAAAAGCCAGCAGTCACTTGAAATAAGAGTAAGCAATCCACAACAATCTTCTCTGCTCCTACAATCTAAACAAAACTTGCACAAGAGCAGACCAGGACCATTATAGACAATGTACTGTATCAGACTAAACCATGTGTAAATGTGATATGGATATATGCAGTGAATGTACATTGACGAAATATAGATATAACAGATACGAATATTGTTCCTAAATTTTAGGTTTCCCTTTACTATAGACGACAACAGAACACAACAGCCTGATTTAGACCACTTCTTCCTGGAAAAAAAGATTTCTCTTTTCATCATATACACCACTGATTGTCAACTGGCAATTATATAATATATAATATAATATAATCCGTGTGTTTACTGTGAGATATCTGAGTTTGTTTCTTCCAAAGTTTCATGTTTTGCACTGTGTGGCTGCCAGTTTTGCTTTTACAGTGTTGTCATTGAAAGGAATATATTCTCAAAGAACGTTTTATCTGTGCATGTCATCCGCCCATCACACCAGCCCACATTACACAATCAAAAATGATGATGAACTCTCATTCAACATTTCTTTTAAAATTATATATTCTTTCTTATATATTTATATTTTTTATTATTATTGTCTCTAATGGTTTGCTGCAGTACAGGTAATATGAGTCTGTTAACATTCACAAATGATATAAAATAACAGAAATTTGGAAGGAAAATTAATATCAAATAACGTATTACTTAAAATACAATATTAACTGTATTTTATTTTAGAAGAGCATCTGGCCCTCACAGTGTCTGCCAAGAAAAACTCTGACAAATGTAGTTGATGACCCCTGAAATACAAAAGTATTGGTGGCCCCTTACTTCCAGTAAAGGATGATCTTAATGCTTCAGCATACTAAGACATTGTGGACAACGCCATGCTTCCATTAATACCATTCATTTCACCTCCAGTTCTGAGCAGCCACATTTGGTTACAGTGACAGTGGTGTTGTGGGATCATCATGTGCTTTGTATTGTCTTTATTACTTGTGTGTTTGCTAGTGTTCTGATTTCAGGTGTGTTTAACAGTAATGCATTAAAAGGAGGGGACACGTAAAAGTGGAGGCCCAGTTTTGGCACAAATCTGGAAAAAGTGCAATTTCAGGAAAAGATCATTTCTCCTCAGACGTGACTGTAATGAATAAGACTCACTAGAAGTCTGCAGAGAAACTCCCTCTGCACGCAGAAACAGCAACACACAGGATGCCAGGTGTGACTAAATAAACAACAGCTTCAAGTGTCAACACACAATCTGTCACAGCGAGAAAGGGCTAGGGGGTCCGGGTGGGTGTTAGTCTCACTCCAGAGTTAGCCTCTCTAACATCATAATGTTAATAATAATAATAATAATAATAATAATAATAATAATAATAATAATAATAATAATAATAGTTGTTGTTGTTGTTGTTGTTATTGTTATTATTTAAATAGTGGTCTAATTCTAGATCACATCTTTAACTTGTGAATACTTACTACAATCTGCACATTGTCTTCTAGTTGAATTACATCCATGTTAAAAGGCTTCAGGTCTTTTAATGAACACAGGAACAGGCAATGAAACAAATAGAAACAGAAACTAGAAACCCTCCATGTCAGACATGTCACTCTTTTTCTTCCACACACAGCCTCCCAGTCCTTATGGACAGAACCACAGAAAAACGGAGAATAAATCTCTCTGACCCCCACATGTGACAGATGGCTCTGTCATTTGGATCTGGAAAGCTGGCATTCGGGCTGTCACCCTGAATAGGACAACAGAACATTTACAAATGCATGGTGGAAATGTGGCATATGGGCAGCAGTAATGGTCAGCTGGTCTCGTCCATGTAAAGCTATGAAGAAGAACAGTGAGTAGAGATCAGTGTAATAGTGAATTATTCTCTCTTGCCTTTTCTGCCTCTCTCTCTCTCTCTCTCTCTCTCTCTCTCCCTCCCTCTCTCTACCTGCCTCCTGTGCTGGGGTGATTAAACCCTGCTGTCTGGCTCTGTCTGGCCCAGTTGTAGCTGCTTTTCGGGGCAGAAAAGAGAGAAAAAAAGAAAAAAATGTTGTGGCAGAGAGGAAAGAGGGTAAGGAAGGAGAGTTGAGGTAACATTTAAAGATTCAGTGAAGAGAAGAGACAGACAGTATAATAGCTAGGGGGGGGGGGGGGGTGAGAAAGGAGGGAGAAAGTGCAAATGTGTGTGTGTGAAGGAGAGAGAGAGAGATCCCACCAGCCCCAATGACCTGCCTGTAACCTCCCACCTGCTCCAGCAGAAACCCAGTGGGGAGCTAATTAGCATGCTAATGAGAGCTAGACCAGGGTGACCTGCCATACAGCGCAGGAGATTGCAGGTACCAGCCCTCTGCTCCTCGCATGTTTAAACCTACCGGCAAACAAGCCCTCGAACGCAAAAACCTGCTGAAGTCGTTGTCCTAGGAAACTCTTCTGCTGTGCTCAAAATGCAGATTAAAAGTTAAATTATTATACATATAACATTATTCAACCAAAACCATATATCATGATGAATATCATGTTTCATGATGAACAGACCAGAAGAAATTGCCCAAATGGCTTTAACAAAATGACATTAATTTATGTAAAGTTGTAAAGTTACTGTAAAGTTACCATTTTGGAGATACCTGTTTTTATGGGGCAGTGACTAAACAAGTGTTGGTTAAGGTACCATTCAACATTAATCAATGTTTAAAGGAAAGCAAAATGATTATTTAAGAAAACACTTTAAGAAAACACCATACACAGACATTATACAGTTGTGGTTAGGATAACCTTCTGGTGAACCAAATCAAATATCCTCAGTGGTCAGTTTTGGTTTGTGATGAAACTGGAGGTCACATCTTGTTCCTCTCAATGTTACTGACCCAGGAACAGATCACAGAGGGCTGGTTTCTAACTAAAGAAAAATGAATACTGGAGTATTCTAGTAATAATACAATAAATGATTTCTCAAATGCTTTATGAAACTTCTACACTGATATAGTTTCCTCTCCAGTAGTAATCTATAATAACTATCTCAGTTTACTGCAAGAGTGCAGGGAAAATGTAGAAGAGCAAGTCAGCACTAAACTAAACTGGTCACACAACGTCCCCTAGCGGATAAATGTAGAATATGTTTTGCTTTGTTGGTGTCCTACGTTACCTACATTATCTTCTTTTAAATTATCATTTTAAAAACTTAAATATTTCCTGAGGTCCATGTTTATGTGAGGTTAATGTAACAAAACTCAATTTTTACGTGTGTTTTTATTCTTGTGCATTTAAGACTAATACACGTTAATGACCTCTGATCTAATCGGCTGCCTGCTTTAAAAAGAAACAACCCCCCCACACACACGCACACAGTGGAGAAGTCTGAGACCCCCATGAAAATGCCTCCTTTATGCATCATTATTGTGCATTTTAATGTAGTGTTTTTTATTACATACAAGTTGAGTGAACATTTTCTATTACATATAACCATTTGCATAAATTTTAGAATGTCTCAGTATTTGTTCATTTCTACTTGTTACTTTTATGCTAGTGGTCCCTTAAGCGTGAACCCCACAAGTATGTGCAAAGGCCCCTGAATAGCACTCGTGTAAACTCAAAAAACATCTGACCTTTCTGTAACTCACAGTATAAAAGGCCTGGTAAACATGGTCAATCTCACACAGTACACAAAGGGGTGGTAGAAGTAGGATACTTGTCTCGGGACCAAGAGGTCATAGGTTCGAATCCTACCTTCAGCACACCTCCACAGGGTCCTTGAACAAGACCCTTAACCCCACATTGCTCCAGGGAGACTGCCCCCTGTAGGTAGGGAATGGAAGTCGCCTTGGATAAAAGCGTCTGATATATGTAAATGTTTTATTTGCCTTTTAAAGATCCTTACGGAAAGAAGGATTTGGGACAGAAAATGAAAACAGAGACACATTCCTATTATTGTAACTCTTTATTTTTTTGTTTACCTCCTGGCGCAGAGAATCATTCAATACAGTGTTGGTGTTGGGTAGTTTTTGTTGGAAATGTTTCGATCTATTTTCATTTTAGAGAAGTGGTTAGAGTGAATGCCTTTTCTTACAGATGTCATCATATAAAGGATATACACACTTACATAGTGCATTTATTGCATTATAAAGCAGAAGTAAAAAAAAAAAAAATAGTGCAATTATATTGATTTCAACCATCTCATTAGAGGAGATTCACATGATAGTCTGCATATCCACCTCTCTCTCTGCTTGACTTTGTATTGCATACGGAATTTCCTTGTATCATGTGACAGATTAATAAAACAAACCTACTTTGCGTCTCAAAAGACATCAACCTTTATTGGATTTAGAGGAGATGTTCCAGTAGGACATCAGTCATGTCTTTGAGTAGGAAGAACAGATTTTCACTGTGCTTAAAGTGTCACTTGAGTGTTGCTTTTCAAACCACAGACAGTGCAGCAGCGTGCATTTTTCATAGGAAGAATTGGTAGTTGCAATAGATTCTGCATGGTCCCGAACAACTTTAGTGCCAAATGCAAGGAAAGATAGAGTAAATATGTACAGCTTGCACTAAGAATAATTTGCAAATTGTGATGTGATTTTAAGCATGGATACACGTGCAACGACCATTAAAGGAATATTTGACTCCGAAATGCTACTGTTGCTAAATAATGAATGAAAGCTAATGGAGGTCAGTTAGCATTATGAAAAGCAAATTAACTGCTACCCTTTAGCTTTCTGCAATCATCAGCCACGCTAACATGTTTCGGTGAAATATTCCTTTAATGCATGAACCTGTATATACACTAACATGTTTGTAATGAGTTAGCTCTGATGACTGTGGCAGGCTTTTTTCTATTCTTTTGGGGTACGAAGTAGTTCTACAAAACCCCTCTAAGTGACTGCAAATACAGTTGCCATGCAAGCTCTTAATTATCTATTCTATACAGGATGGTGTGATATGCATGTATACAGTTGGTCTACATTAGTGGTAGATTAGCTGGAAGATTGTCTTGCAAATTAGATATGATTTATCCTGTTTATGTGTCACTCTACAACAGTGTGCCGTTACATCGTGCAGAAACAGCAGGCAAAGATTTATGAACAAGATTTATGTGAGAGAGGAGGCCAGGTGTGGAACATTTGTGGAAACCGTAGGTATACACATTATAGGCCTAGATAGCTGATTATGTCACTCCATACACAGCAATGTCAAGCTACTTGACCACCATGGCCATGGCTGGTTTTCTCTACAGGAAAGGATGGCATTTTGCAAAATCGCTGCAATCATGGAAAAACACTCAAAACATGTTTTGCTGTTTATACATTTTTCCACCGAATAACAATGGATCGTCTGATTTAAGAGGCTGTAAAAGAGTCAACGATATTCATGAGAAAATCACTATATTTTGATAGCATGCTGGTTAAATTACTTTCCAACACCTTAACGACCCCATAATTCAGACGATCCGGTGATGTTCAGGAAAAAAAATGTGCAGATTTTGGAACATCTTTGCAATCATTTTCCCCTTCAAGATACAACAAAAATGACAATAACAAAATGAGGACAACAATGGAGTTCTATACAGGTTCTCTGTTTCTGTAAAACTAACCAGTGTCTATGAACATAATCCGAATGCTGTCCTAAATAGTGTAAATACAACAAAAACAGTGTAAATACAACAAATTGTGCCATGATTTCATGCAACAGTACCAAACAGCGGCAAGACATTTCCCGCGTAAATAACAGTGTAATAGAGTTGTTTTAAAAATTGAGAGTGACTGTTGTGCAACTTGTCTAATATTAGCTAGCTGGTTACCTAAGTAGCAAACCAGTTTTCTCTGCAAACATTAGCTACCTACTTTAGCTGGCTAGATTAGACGACTTATTTGACCTAATCTAGTGACTCTCACATAAGGAATCAGTAGCTAAGTTAGCTGTCTGGTCAGCTTTGTCTGCATACATTGGCTCCTGGAGTTTTTTTTTAAATTACAGTTTAGAAAATATTCATGTATCTCAAAGAAGAAGAATTGTACAAAGCAAATGTATCTAGGTCTCTAATATGTATAGCAGGGGTACCCGGTCTGGTGTCCAGGGCTGATGTGGCTGCAGGTTTTCAGTAACAGCAAGCAGGAGAACACGATCTATGGTTTTCAGTCCTTAGACAACTGAACCTGCTTTTTTGAAGTAAAAATGTGCAGCCATACAAGCTGCTGTGGCTGAGACTGCATGTCCCTGATGTGTAGCTATGGAAAAAAACCAGAATCAGGAATATTCTGTCATGTATGGAGACCCTCAAAAGACTCCCTTGAAGATACACTATTTAGGACTGAAGTGATCAGTGTATGGAGGTGTAAGTGTCAAAGTGTCACAAATGTTCCCTTTGTGGTTCTTTAGAGAATCAACTATTAGACCACAGACTACAGTGTTTGAAATAGCCTGGCATGAAATTTGGAAGCTGCATGAAATTATAAAGGTATGTGCAGAACTGGCTTTAGGAGGACTGTCACATTATTATCTACTTTCACTGAGATTCACCGGGATGAGTAACCACTAGGAGTCACTGCGATCTCAAAAGATGTGCCATCCAGACCCTTCCATAATTAAAGCTGTACTCCAAGGGCCTAAGTTTCATGTGAACAAAGGGCCTAAGATGTGCTATTTTTTCCCCATGTATTTATGTGGTTCACTGATCTAAAAGGGGTGGAATAGTAAAAAAGCAAAATGGGCGAAGATACAAATGAGCCAGGGCCTTTGAGAAACAGTGAGAGACGCAGGAGAAAGAGAGAAAAGAATGGATAAGCTTTCCTAAACACTTCGTACTTTCTCTTGATCCCTCTCCAGAGGCTTTGCTGATCATTAAAGACTTAAAACCTCGCAGAAAAAAAATGAGACATGAGTTTTAATGGAAAGCCTATTCAGCCGGGCTGTTTCATTAAATAAAGATATTCAATAAATAAAATGAATTGTATTGAGCTGTGAGAGAGGCAATGCAGGCAGTGCAGGAGGTGAAGGTGCATGTGTGCATGTGTATGTGTGTGTGCTTGTGTGTGAGGGAACAACAGTAAGGTGAGAAGATGTGGTGTATGAGGGGTGGCTCTCTCTGAAGGACAGCATGGTACTGACCCTCTGATGCCAGTGCCAACTTCACTCCAGAGAGCAGTGATAGGTTGGCAGAGCCTGTCTGACAGAAGGCTTCACCCAGGAAGTGGGGAAACCCCCTGTGGGTCTCACTCCAGGTCTCAGTGGGGCTGCTAAGACCAGCTGTTTGTGTGTGTTTAAGTGAGTTTGTTCACTCTATGACCAAAAATATCCAGACACACGCTTGTTTAACATAGCTGATTTACTTATGTGGCTTCGAGATTGTATGACATATAAACAAAAAGGAACAGTCATGCAATGCCATAAACCACACAAGCACATTAATCAACATCCTTTAATGGGTGTGAAAGTTTAGGGATGCACTTTGCTTATAGGCGATAATCTTCCATATTATACTAGAAAAATGGATCGTGGCTAGTTTTTTCGATATATATAGAATGTCTCGTTATGAAATTTGTATAAGAATATGATAAGAATGTTGTAATATGTTATTATATTGATATAATAATAATTAGCATTCCTATAAAAATAATTATTACTTGAGTTTTTTTTCACTTCTTTTATGTCATTTTATCTTCAGAAATCATCTTATTCTGTTGGCAGATAATTCAGCTTGTTTCAAGACATAATCCAGATACAGTTGAAAGCAAAAGTTTTAGTGCTCTTGGTCAAATGACCAAGCACTGGTCTGAACAAAACTCACGGCGCATTTTATTATTCAACAACAAGTCATTTAAATAAATATCAAAGCTAGAATCAAGCACAAATGTGATCTAATGGAATACAACAAATTTGACTAAATACACAGAAAAGTTAAAAAGGCAAAACATCTAGAAATATGTGTAGGTGCTTTAACCTCCTGGTTTCAGTGCTACATTAAACACGTCTAGACTTACAATGGAATTTCCCAACCTTTGCTTCAGTGACTGAAGTGGATCACAAACGGCACTCCAACTCAACCTACAGGGATTTGATGGTCTTCATCACGCCAGAGAATGTGATTCCACTGCTCCACAATCTCAGGCAGTAAGGGCTTTACATCCCTCTAACCAATGACTGATATAACACATGGTAATATTAGGCTTGTGTGTGATTGTATTCCTGTTGGCATTACTTTTCTGTGGAGGGGACACTGCCGTGTGCACAAATGAGCACCTGCATGGACAAAAAGCATGCTTAAAATAGCCAAATCCACTGATGAAAGTGGGCGTCTGGATATTTTTTGGACATGGACTGTATGTCTGCGAGTGTGTGCTGCCATCTACTGTGTGTGTCTGTATCCATTGTGCTGCAGCGGAGCGGTCCTGAGACGTGGCAGCTGGCACACTTGGCTGTGCTGGGTGGGCTTTGAGCTGCACCTCCTATGTGCTCAGGATGGTGGGGTAGATCCCCATCCTTACTCTCATCTGTTCTTCTTCCTCCTCTTAGCCCTCCTCCTCCTCTTCCTCTTTCCCCTCAGGGGGCAGCTGCTCTGAGCTCCTCCCACTCAGGGGCAGAGAGTTGCTGGCCACTGAGAGATGGACTGAGGGAGGTTTCGGAACAATCCACGCCACTCTGACCAACCTTAGTACAAACTGAGAATAGACTGAGGTCACTATGGGCCCAGCAGGCCTTGAAGATGCTCCTTTGTCAGCATTGCACCACCTTTATAAATGCTATAAAAAACTTTACTTACCCAGCTCCATGGTCACTCATTCAATCAGTTCTTGAGTCTCAGAGAACTGGGAAAAAGACACGATGCAGAATGATGAAATGTGGATGTACACATGAGGTATAAATAATTTGAAATGTTTAAAATCTACTATAATTAATAAAGAACATAATTTGAGTCTATTCAGATCAACAGTCCACTAGTTTAGATTTAGTCCATTCAGATCAAAAGTAGCCCTTTTCAGATCGAGAGACTAATCATACGTAATTTCTATTGAGCCGGATGACAGGAGAGACGTCTGATATTTCAATATTTAAAAATCTATTGGTGATGTGTTTTCATAGTTAATTTAGCTAAATGCAAAAGTTAACAATGCATTGCTCATTCAGAGTTCAATCCCTGGGAGGGATTCCAGGGTTTGATACAAAGTTAATTCATTTAGATTTAGAATGATTACATTTAATTTCTTAATCAGACAAACCCATTAATCTGTCATCTCTGTGTCCAGTCATGCTATTGAAAAAAGTGACATATTCAACTACAATTTGAATGCTTCTATATTTTTGAATGTCTGCTAACTATATTTTTGTTATTTTCAAATTATGATTAATTTCAATTATTTATTTGTGATATCAATACCAGTTGCAGTGAATTTTAATTATCGCTGATTATATCAGAACCAAAACGAAACGGTCAAATGAAAATTTTCATGATACTGTGAATAATTGAGAGAATTTGGGGTCAGAGATTCCTGGTTTGGTTTGAGGGCGCTCACCTGTTGACTGGAGTTGGCTGAGGGTGGAGTTACCACGTTTTGCTCTAATAGGGGATTGACAGGGGCTGCACCTGGCAGGTGAGTGGCTCGCCAGTAGATGTCTAGATACTCGGCCAGATGCTCACATGCGTCTTCAAGCTGATTCTCATCCAGGATGACATCAAACATCTCCTGATGTAGGACAAAATGGAGGGTGAACAAAGCCGAGAGGGACCGGTTAATACTATGTGCAGACAAAGCTGTTCTAATCACACTCACCGGTGGGCACTGGGCGAGCTTATCTCCTGCCATCATCTGTACATTTAGGTGTTTGCTTTGAGACTTTCCCCTGGACTTGATGAGTCTTTGGAGGACCTAGGGGAGAACATAATGAGCAACTGAGGCAAGCAAGAATTCAAAATTAAGCAAGATGGATCACAATGCAGGCTGGCAATTCATGATTCACTTAATTGTTCCCTAAAGCATCCAAACTGAAACAAACCGCTGTGCAGTTACACCCTTAGTAATCAAAACAAAATCAGTTTTACAAAAAAAGTGTACGAGTAAATGCATGTGATGAAGCAGTTTATAAGAGTGACAGCAACCATACCTTCGGCGATGACACCTTCACATAGACGATGATGGGGGCGAGAGATGTCTTGGTCAGTTGTGCTGGGTGGTTAATTGTGTCTGCGTCTAATACTACCAGCTGCAGAGACTTCGCCAACTCAAATATCCTCTCGATCTCACTCTGGACCTCCGCTAAAACAAGAGACAAACATCTAGTCAGATGTACAAACGTAACCGCCAGTCATGTTTTCATTCAAAATATGCAAATGAAGTTGTTTTTCAATTGACTCTATACCCAAAAATAAAACCCTTTGCTTCAAAGACATGACAACACTGTTCAGAAAAATGAACAAAGTCAAAATGTTGAGCATCTTCTCTGGGCTGTTTTACACTTAATATCACTGGTCTTCAATAGTCCTTGGGTACCTGTGGCCTTCTGCCATGATTTGCAACGACAGCGGGACGAAATTGGAAATGCTTTATTGTCTTTGATTTTATTTACTGTTCCTTTTCTTTTCTTTTCTTTTCTTTTCTTTTCTATTCTATCCTATCCTGTCCTTTCTAGTCTTGTCCCATACTGTCCAGTCCCATCCTATCCTATCCTAATATAGCACATCTTATGATAATCATCTTTGCATTAAAGCGAGGTAAGAATATTTGATATGCAAGCAAGACAGTGATTTTATATGACATGGAGCACCAACACCCAGTAGGATATTTTGAGCTGTTAGAATAGCACTAAAATGTTGAGATATATATAAGTATTTGAAGGCTCTGTATTGTGAATTTTTAAAATCAATACAAATGAATCATGACACAGCTCACTTTTGACCACCTGTACATTGTTTTTTTTAGATTCTGAGATAGATTAGGGGATTTCTGCTTTCCTTCAGGTACAAGATGAAGGGTTGGAGCTCTAGATTAATATCACTCACCGAGGCTGGAGCGTGAGTTGGACTTGTCCATTATGGCTTTCTTGTTTAAGACTGACCTCTTGGCTAGAGACAGATCCGCAGTCACTCGCGTGATAGAGATTCTGTCAAGACAGAAAAAAAGACGTTTGAAGAGTTCCCATCTGAAATTATTAAAAAAGATAATGATTCGCAGCTGTACTTACCTTCCATCAAACCTGTGCTTAAGGAAGTCAAACAGGGCTTTCTGCATCATATCTGTCACCTGGATGGAAATGGAGGAAATGCATAATTTTTTAATACATTCCAGCTTCAGTAAAGGGAAGGAAAGCCTAAAAAGAGGTGCAGCACTGGAGTGTACTGCTGGTGCACCCAAGTAAATAACAGTAATGTGTTGGAGCAGATTTGAGCCGGATGAAAAGCAACACTGAGCCTTGGAGGAGAACCATGTGAAAGTTTAATGCAGCCAGGGTGAGGTGATGTGCTTTAATTTAGACCCAGGCTGAAAAATGGATGGCTCCTGAAATAGAGGGGCAGCGACGGGTTCAGCAGAACAGCTTCAGCTCCCTGCTGTCTCAGAGCAAGTACGGCTTGGGTCTCCAGAGCCTTTCTGCGCTACAGAGCCACAGACATACATCAATATTTTACACAGGAATACCACACAAACACACACACACACACACAGCATGACAAAGTTTCGCAGATTAAGCGTGCGCAAATCCAAGCAGTGTTCATGCCTTAAAGAACTAATCCTAACTAAGCAAGGGCTCCTTTTCTGTGATCCGTTGCTTTTATTGTTGCAGCAATACAAAAACAGAAAGAGGATAAAAACATGCTCTTTAAGACTTTGTCCTGGAGTAACACAGGAGAGATTCAAAATATTCAAAATGCATGCACACTTAGAAATGCATGCAAAACATAATATAGTCATGAGCGGTCATCTCAGTTTCCCTAACTGGCTCCCTGCAGGGTGTGTCAGACAGCTGTTGGCTCTATGTTAGGTTGACGGATTATTCCAAACTAGCTGAAGATATACAGTGACTCTTTTTAACCTGGTCAAGCCATCATTTTGTAGTTTACCTCCAATAGCAAAAGGACAAAAATTCTATTTTATGACCTTAAAACACTGTTTGAAAAATGTATACCTTTAAATGTCTGTAGGATGCCTGTTAATGCAACAGAATCTGCTTTACCTCATAGCCTTTCAGTGAAGGCCCAACCAGCACCACTGGTCTCATGGATGGAACGACATCATACGGCGGAACATGCTCCGTCTGAAATAATCAAGCACACACAAACAGGCGCTTTGAAGCCTTACAGCTTAGTGTACCCTCTGAATGTTAACTAACATCCCCCTAATGAGTCGCCTGTGGGCTTCCAGCTTTAGTAATGATATAGTAATGATTGCAGACTTGTTTAATACAGAGAAAGAAGCTGGGGTACCAGTGTGTGTGTGTGTGTGTGTGCAATACTGCAGCCTGTTATGCTGCAAAATTAGAAGAGCAGAATAGACTACCTACCTGCTTTTGCTTCTGTTTAGCTTTTAGAGAGCGAGAGAAAAACATTTTATAAATGTTTATGTGTAAGAAAGAAAGACAACAGAAACACCAAGAGTACTAGAAAAAACTGGACACACTATAAAAGCTTCCTTATTTAATTAACCTTAATGATATAATTACTGGCACTAATACCACACTAATGACAATGATACCAGTTTGATATGGTTTAAGGTTTACATTATTATTAGAATATATGTCACCTGCTTGTATCAGTAGTGCATTACCCACTTTGAAATGTTTAAGCACATAAAGTACTGAGAAAACACATTACACTATTAATTTGATCTCTATGGTGTTTGACTTTTTATAGCCTTAGTTGTCCCTATGATGCACAAAGGGGAACTGTGCTGATTTTACAAAATCATGCGTTTGGGAGGGAGAATGGGGGCCAAAGAAAATATAATATGGGCTTGAAAACAGTGGTATTTAGAAAACATCTGTAAATGCATATTTACCTGAGGATGGAGGTGTGGGCCTCCCTCCAGCTTTTCTACAAGCAATACCAGCACAGTTAAAATGTATGAGAATGAGAAACGTCAGGCACATGTGACACGACAATTAACAGCTGATAAACAGTGCTTGTCTGAGATATAAGGCTGTGAAATAACATATTTTTAACTTAGCTTCAATATGAAGAAATCAAAAATTATTTCACAACGCTTTAGTGTGTAACTAAGGATGTTTTTATTTGCTCCCAGAATCCTTTGAGAGTTTGTCAGTACTTAGAGACAATGATCTTGAAGCAATGATACATATTAACGTATGTATTACTGCATATATAACCTGGCTTACATCTGAGCGTGTCATGTAACTACTGTACTGGATTGTGACCTTTTGACCACATGGTGTTTAAATGAATCTCTGGGCAGTAGGATTGAAATCCGAATACTATGTGGCATGCAGATCAGTTTATATACAACAACCAATCAGTTGTGTTATTCCTAAGTGTTTTATTTAAAGCAAAGCTCAATTTTCATTTCCTTATACCAGCAGTTCAAGTTTACAATGGCATAAATAATTAGCCCCCCATGTCATTAGCATCATCAACCTTTTTTGTGAAAACACAGTGTTTTGTTGCAAGATAGTGAAAAATGACAATGTGAGGTAAAGGTTAACCAAACTGGTGTTCTATTTAATCAACCTGGCGGATTACACTGAGAGATGAACCTCAAGTCAGGAGATGAACTGTGGAGCAGCGATGCCCCCTTTAAGAGCCGGCAGCACAGCCCCGTCCAAAATCGCAACAGCAAAAGGAGGTGCCATTGCATATAAGATACATCTTACATACATCTAAGGTAGACATGGGCAAACTACGGCCCGTGGGCTATATGCGGCCCGTTGGGCTTTTTAATCCGGCCCGCCGAACTCGTCCACGTTATATTATTAAATAAAATTTTATTATAAAGACACCTCAATCATTTTACCTAGCTGTAATTC
>JBBPDC010000135.1:25886256-25897158 GCA_037974485.1 Hemigrammopetersius urotaenia
ACACACACACACACACACACACACACACACACACACACACACACACACACACACACACACACACACACACATTTGACTCTCTATTCCATACGCGTACTGTGCATTAACGGCTGGCCTTTTGGAGATGACCTGACAGAGACAGCAGTTAGCTGCACAAGAGTGCAATCAATAGAGTAATGCAATCCCTTAAAAGACACACAGCACAGCAACTTAATCCACTAAGAGTGTTTCCATAACTTGCATCTCTGCTTCTGTGCATCACACATCCCCCTCCACATTAGTCAACCTCCATATTTCACAGAACAAGTTTTACTGCACCTTCTGTGTCCTCATTAGGATTAAACTGGAGGATTTGACTCACTGACTCACTGAATCATGAAATTTCAAATTTCACCAAGATTTGATTCAAATTCTTTTGGCACCATTCAGAATTCTGGAAAATTGTGGAAAAACTCATATGTTGCAATGATTTTAGGTTATGAGACACCTGCCTTTATTCTTTTAATTATAATTATGTTTAATTATTTTAAGTAATACATGTGATTTTACACCTTCTTTCTTGAAAAAAATGAAAATTATTATTTATTAAATTATTACATTTAATGGATTGAAACATTTACCTACATAAAATGGCCTAGAAATAATATTCGAATAATAACAAAAATAGTTACAGCAACCTAAAAATGAGAAATGCTAGCTATTTAGACTGATTTGACAAGATATCATTTTTATACTAATGTTACCATAAAACCTTATGAAACATAAGGATCATGTATGTGTTGATGGTCGTTTTCTTTTTGTCTGACTTGGATTGAGGACTAATAAGAGTCCAACATCAGACACCATGTAGCCAGCAGAGGGAGTCACACACACAAACATATAAACCGTTGATACATGGCTTGTTAGGTAACACAAACATTCATTCATCAGCACTTCAAACACTTCCATGGCCTATTTTCATTCAGATGCTCAGAATCTGATTCTATGGCCACATGCTGCTTCTATGTACTATGTGTAGATGCGCATAATAAGCGGACAGCAGAAAACAGATCAGCCTACACACAGATTTACACTGTTCAGAGGAACATCAGTATACACCATTAACACATTCACACAAAATTACGCTCATACTTCAGTAAAACTACAGATTACTAACAATAGCAGTCTTTAGAAATTCACAGTAAATTAAATTTAAATTTCCATTCCTATTTATTTATGTCTATATTTTTTTCATGTTTATTGAATAATGGGCCTTAGAATTAGCATTTCTGAAATCAAGGACATTCATATGGGCGTTTGTCCAATTTTACTGCAGTAACTCTTCTGAAACAACTTTACACTAGATGCTGGAACGTTGCTGTGAGGATTTGACTTGACTAGTGAGGTCTGGTATTGGATTAGTTCTGGATTACAAATGCCACTCTAACTCTTCCCAAAGGTATTGAATGGCAAGACTATCACTCAATCGAATTCAGATCCACTGAACTGCAACCCAATGCTGGGGGGTTTTATGCCCCTCTAGTCATCGCTTGTCGGTATGGTGACATTACGCTCACGTGTGGCTGTTTCAGAGCCTCCAATTGTATTGCCAATACTTTCCTATGGAGATTAGACCAGTTGTATGTGTGCAATTGAATGTAGAAGTAAAAAGGTTGGACTAGTGAACAGCTGTTAAAAAAGCACTTAAAGCACTTAAAAATAAGAATAATTCCCAAAAGAATTTGTGAAGAAATTTATATTTCCTCTGCAAAATTCATTCACTCGTTCTAAAGATACCAGAACTGTTGACAATGGTAGAGATAGGAACCAGATGTTGCCTGATGCCTGAAACATGTTTTACTATGGTGGAGAAGGATTTTGGTCATTGTTTAGCACAATAGTCTCCAAAAAAGTCAATTTTTTTCAGATTCACCTCTTTTCAATATATCATATTCCACATTACAAGCACTCAGACCCCTGTAGATTCACGGTTTGAACTGCAAATAAACTGGCTATTTTTGTGTTGCAGGCATCGCAACACCTGGTCCTATTACCACAGTAGAGGCTCTCTACAATGCACCATTTCACACTAGACCACTCGGAATGCATTTGTTTACATTTAAAACACTGAATTATGCATAAAAATGTGGAGTTCTGCAACAGCACTGTCTTTCAACATTGTGATTAAACAACCTGTAACTCTAGGCTGTAGCATGTGTTCTCTTTGACCACTGCAGAGCTTATACCATAGCTGCTGTAGCCAAGGAATTTGATCAGAATGGAATGGGCAGAAGATGGGCAGAACGGATGAAAACTCTCAATGAAACCAAGCACCTTCGGTCAGAAGCGCAGCCATGAATCAGATGGAACTGCAAGACTCTGATGCTCAAGCATTGTCTTATATAAGACTCTGTTATGCACTAATTATGGAGTGGTCATAACTCAAAATTGCGATAACACTTTTATAGGGTTATAATGCATCCAATATTCATTCACTTCAGAATAGACAATAGCAGAGAGAGAGAGAGAGAGAGAGAGAGAGAGAGAGAGACTGACAGATTGTGTGCATGTATGTTAGATACAAGTAGAGAGAAAGAGAGAAACAGAAAGTGACAGACAGACAGACAGAAGATGAGGGAGAAAAAAGAGATAAAGCAGGGTGAGAAAATGGTAGCTTGTGTAAGTGCATGTGAGTAAGACAGAACGAAAGAGGGAGAGAGAGGGGGGAGGAAAAAAGAGAGTCACAAACCGACAGGTAGAACTGAAGACTGGATGAGAGAGATAGAACGAGACAGCAAGAGAGAGAGAGAGAGAGAGAGATAGAGAGAGATGTTCCTACCTTGCCGCTGAGAAGCGCAGCACTAGAGTCAGATGCAGACATGCCGCCTCTACACACAGCCTGGGCTGCAGCTCCATGGCTCAGAGGCTGATGGAACCGCTCTCCATGGCCAGCAGGAGCAGCAGGAGCAGGCGGGATGGGAGCAGAGAGACGTAGAGGAGGAGAGCAGGGCCCGATGCTAGCGTGCGCTTCACTCGGCGCATATACAAAATTGATGCCCTGACTGCAGCAGTGGAGCTGCGCCGAGCGAGAGCATACACACACACACACACACACACACACACACACACACACACACACACACCCTCCCACTGCTTCTGCTTTCTGCTGCCTGCTTCTGTTCTTCCTCCCCTTACACACACTCACCCAGGCTCAAGAAGATTCAGAAGGATGGAGAGGAGGTTCACATGGTGGCATGGTGCATGAGAGACAGTGAACAAAAAAAGTATAACCACACTGACAGTGTGTATGTTTACCCAAAAAGTGCCACCAATGACCAGATGCACCTCAAACGCACTCTATGAATCTTTAAGGTGGATGTAGTTTAGGACACAGTAAGACTTAAAAGTGAGCGAACTTGCGGTGTACATACAGTGGAATCTGATCCAAAGAATAAGTTACTGATGAAAAAATTATCTTAATTTACCTATAATTGAAACTCATAAATTGTCAGTATGCAAAAGCCATCTACATAAGGCACTAATCAGATCACAAAAGTGTGATTTCTAAATAAAATTATATTTATAGGACACTATGTACCCTGTTGTTGGTAGTGTATAGTGCATTAATTGAAGTGAAGATGTCATAATGTCATGAACTACAAAGGGAATACAGCACCATTTCAGATTCCCCTGTGATCGTTAGCTAGCATAGACCCCCTGTGATCTCAATGACAAACAAGTGGATTTCCAATATTTTTGCCCACATGTTGAGATGAGTGCCCATGAGCAATACAGCCCTCTGCATCTTGTTTGTCAATTATTTTTTCAGCCATGGTGGCTTCAAAGCCACTGTCACACCTGCTACTACCTAAGTATTACAGTCTGACTGACTGTGTCTGCATCAAAATGCAGTTATTGCAGTTATACAGAGGCACAGGAATTATGACGTTAAACAAGTAGTATTAGTTAGCCAACCTGTTTTCATTTTATTGCTTTTTTGAATGATGACCACGGACATATCATATATCACAAAGACATTTCAAGTTGCCTTGCTGGACATTCCAAGCACTATTGCAGGCCCTCTTGTGGCCACTGGAGCTTTAGTGCTTTGGTCGCTCTCTTGACAGCAAAAATAGCAGAAGTGGAAAAGTCACGTCCAGAAAGTAAAAACGCTCCCTAGAATTTTGTTCTGATCGACTGGACAGCTCCACTGCTGGTTGAAACTAATTAGAGAAGGCGATTCAAACTAGACATTTCATTCTATACTTGAGCTATCCACTTGGTCAAGTTTCAGGCTTCATGAAGACTGCTACTACTGTTTATAGCTATTCGGAATCTGTTCGTCCTTCGTTTTAGATTACATTTCATCACATGATGCCAATAGCAGAATCAGAAAACTTGGTTGATCCCGCAAGAAAATGCTTTCTGTCTGCATTGCATGAATGGCCAAAGGTGAGCTTCCATAACTTGTTAGCCCTGCAGCTCTAGTGCAAAACTGAAGAAGTACACTTCAGACATCAAACATGTCCAGGTTGATCTATTATGTCTAGGGTATTAGGATAATGGCATATATGAGTTTCTTTGGTACAAAAGTAGTTTAATGAACTGGTAGCTCTCAGTAGCTTCGCATGACCACGTTCTTTTCAGAATTGGGCACCTATTCCATTCCATTCCACTTTATTTATAAAGCACTTTAAAACAACAACAAGGCTGACCAAAGTGCTGTACAATAAAACCAAACACAAAGCACAAAGACACACAAGCAAATAGATCAAAGAAACAGGTACAGATAAGAGCCAAGAAATGATAAAACGGGTATCGACCACATAAGTAACCACCTCACACTGGGTCGAAAGCCAGGGAGTAAAAGTGTGTTTTTAGACGGGATTTAAACTCTGTGAGTGAAGGGGCCTGCCTAACATGGCATGGAAAAGCATTCCATAATTGCGGAGCTGCAACAGAAAAAGCCCTATCACCTCTGAGTTTACAACGTGATTTTGGTACGGATAAGAGCCTCTGGTCTGCAGACCTGAGAGAACGGGATGGTATATAAGGGTGCAGAAGTTCAGACAGGTAAACTGGGGCAGAGTCATTCAAAGACTTAAAAACTATAAAATAAATAAAAGAATTTTAAAACGGATTCTAAAACGAACAGGAAGCCAGTGAAGAGAAGCCAAAGTTGCCGTAATATGTTCTCGCCTGCTTATACTGGTTAAAAATCGAGACAGTGTTCTATTGGCATCCTGACCATGAATTCAAAGAGACACAGTAGCACTTGACCCTTTTAGCCACTGTCACACTTCAGATCACGTTGTGACAGAGCAGACAGATCTTACACCACAGGGGACGACTACACCACAGGTTTCTATCTGAGTGTTTTACGCCACTTAGCTTCTGCATTCCATTCTAATAGAACCTCAGCATGCACTACAGCCTCAGGCCTGATCCCATAGAGGACACATGTAATTTGAAGTTCACGTCTCCTTGCATAACAGGTATGATCTGGGTGGGATTATTTGGCACTAAATATTTCCTCTATTTTTAATGAAATTATAAAATTAGCACTTCCTCCATCTGTCGTATGACAGACTGTGCTTTCAGAGGTCAACAAATCTAATGTCCAAGAGGTAGATGTTGACACTGCAGTCTTTTCTTTGTCTCCTCAGAATTAAATCATCTTATTTTGGGGATTACTGAAGTTTGCCCCCCCCCAAAGAGACATTCTCATAGGCTTTTCAGTTTCTTCTCTTGAACATTCTGTAGAATCTCAAAACTTTCTAACTTTAGTAGTTAGGAGACTTGTCATTGGTCACTAAAAGAAATTTCAGATTACAAGCTCATTTACAAGCCAACCAAGTTTTCTTTTGGGTCTTATTTTTTATCTCAAGATCTGATTATTTGAGACAAACATCAGGGCAATGAGAGAAATAAAGCATTTTAAGATCTTAATTTTGGATTAGGCTGAGATTAGAGGAAGACTAAACTTAAGAAGTTTATAAAGTCAAAATTTCATACTGATGTTAAATGCGATTTAAGTCTATGAGAAATAGGCTGGACAAAAAAAGCTATTCTTTTTAGGCAGTTATACAATTATTAACATATCATTCTAAGTTCTAGGGATTTTTATTATAAGAAATTGCTTAAATATTTTTTCAAGAATGATTAGATACACAGCAATCTCCCGACATTGCATTCCAAGAGCACCCGCAAATTTAGAAAAATTGTGAATTTGTTTTTGTAGTGTTTTTGTAGAGTTTGCCCCCTAATATGCTCCCAAACCACTTTCAGTTTCATTTTAAGCTCATTTTAAAACATTTCATTATAAAACATAACCCTTAAAGAAAATGTAAATGTAAACCTGTATCCGTACTGTACAGTTTAATAATGTTTACAGTTTACACTGAACTGCTGTCTCCTGAAGTGCTAGAATGTAAATACCGTTGTTACCCCTGTATAGACTATACTGCAATTCATGCACACACATTCTCTTCAGTATTCGCGGTCATTTTCTTTGGTATAAGCAGGATATATACAGTCATAATTGAATTCAATTTACATGAATAAAAATACAGGGCTTTAAGAAGAACAAAACGAAAAACGCGAGAACACCCAGATGCGGGAATTCTTGAATGCAGCTGCCAGAGAGGCATCACAGCGCATATGTATAATGAACAGAAATAGGTTTTGGGAAAATGAATTACTGTTTTGGTACATATAGGCATAAGTGGATCTCAGGGTGAAAAAGTAGAACATGGACCCTTTAACTCACACATTGGAGACATTGTGAGGAGAAGGCAGGTTCCTTTGGGATAGATGCCTTTGCAGCATAATTCTGACAACATAGTGATGCACATTGCTCCCGAAACACAAGGTGAGTCAGCAGCCAGGCGACTACGCAACCGCTCAGCTGGGCTGCATGGCCTCCAGCCGTGCCACATTACTGTCTTCTCCTTCTCCAGGCTCTGTTCAATCTGTGTGGCTATGCAGGCCCGCTGGCTGCTCTCAGTTATAAGGATCCTACTTTGGAATCCATTATCCTGGCAGCATGCGCTCCTTCTCATTCAGGCCTATTAAGTGCACTCCAATGCAGCCGCAGTGCAATGCTTTCTTTCTGCACTTGCATGCGTGTCCAAAGCTCAGAAAACAAACAGACATGCAAGTGCATCTACTGCATGCACACACTCAGAAGCTGAAGGCAACTGCAGAGACCAAAAAGACCTTTTTACAGAAGAACGGCAGGATACGTCATTTACAGTTACAGTTTACTTTATATTAGAACAAGACTATTTACTCCCGTCCTCTACATCTTTGAGATGTATCACCAAGTGATCCATGTGTACCCTACCATTGTTTCATATGTATCCTATCATTGTAAAGAACTACAGTAAATTAGACTGAACCGTCTCAAAGACTGAATTATGCAGAAAAAATTAAAAAATACAACTATAATGATTATTACAGACCGGTTACATTGCATACACAGAGGCAGAGAGTGAGGGAGAGAGCGAGATAAAGAGAGAGGGGGAGGTAGGGAGAGAGAGAGAGAGAGAGAGAGAGAGAAAGAGAGAGAGAGAGATAGGTGGGTTAGTGAATGGATAGAAAAGAAATCGTCTCTCTCATAGCCCTTGGACTTGAGAGGAAGAAGACTGTGTGTTTTCCGCTCTGTCTCTAAATATAGCTGTTCTTCCATTCTGTGCTCTCTCTCTCGTTCTCCTCCTCTGGCTGATGTGGCCGATCGGCCCGCCTGGGTACAGGCTGATGAGGCATTGTAACATGGAGGGTGGGCCGGGTGGAAGGTGCTCGCGGGGAATCTGACCAGCAATGCAGATTTCCTCCTTAAAACAGCAGAGAGAGCAAACGATCCAGCTCTCCACGGCTGTATATTAACCTAACAGCTTCAGATGGTCCTTTTACCACACGTTCTATTTGCATACTTATTAGAGGTGTAACATGCTCCCACTGCGATACTGAAATACAAAAGTGTGACAGTGAATGAGGGACATTCTTTAATGATAAGTAATGCTACAACTGAACTGTTTGAACACTAAAGTTTATAAACTACCAGCACCAATTAGCCTCCCAGTCCCAGTTGTAGTCTTATTAGATTTTCTGCCCAATTTAGGTGTGTGCTATTCCACGCACAAGCTAGGAAACCCTCAATCACATGATAACATCAACATTGGGTGGGTGAACACTAGGGATAGGAACCGAAATTAGGTTCCAAATAAGAACCGATGCGAAAATACCCGGTACCGGGTACCCCTCGTTTTTTTAAAATTTCGGTTCTGTAAATCGGTTCTTAAACACTGCATCTGCTAGGATGTGTGTGGTTATCTGCCAGGACCTGTTTTGGTTGTAGAGCCGAGCGAATCACGACCGGGTGAATCACCCGGATCCATTAAATAACTCATGAATCACGAATCTGAGGTCTCCATTGAACCGGATCCGTCGAGTCCTAACGTCATCATGTCAAAGTTATAAACCCTTCCATATTATACATCTTATAACCATTACAACATAAATTACTACAATAAAAGTTGCATAACATACAGTTTCTTGCGCCACCACGCTTAAATGAGGGTTATCCTACATCTTCCTGTAATGTTGAATCTACCTAGTGGTCTTCTCGCGTAAGTCAGAGCCTGAATCGGGTTAGCGCTCCTTAACTTCCTCCGGATCTGAGCCGCTCAGAGACGCATCGGCCGAGTCATGAGTGAATCCATCGGTTAACTTTCGCCACTCAGAGCCGGATCTGAGCCGCTCAGAGTTCAGACTGACAAAGAGCTTCAGATGTACAAAAAAGATGCCCCCAACAATGACATCTGATGACCCTGCTGCCTGGTGGTGGAACAACAGATCCACATATCCTGTGCTATCAGAGGTAGCTTTTGCATTTTTATGTGTGCAGGCCTCTTCAGCCCCAAGTGAGAGAGTTTTCTCAACTGCAGGAGACACTGTATCCCCAGAAAGATCACAAATACTACCAGAAAAGGCAGATATGCTAATTTTCCTCAACAAGAACTGTTAAATTGCATTTATTGTTAACAAAACAGTTGACTGTTTGATTTGAATCATTCTGCATTAAGTTTGTTTTGTTATTTAAACAGTTTGTTTTTTGTTTTTTATACCTTTGTGGAATCGAAATCCTTTGTGGAATCGATTAAGTGGAACCGGAATCGGAATCGGAAAAATTCAAACGATACCCATCCCTAGTGAACACTAGCATGTGCTGATTCCAAGTCATTGCAGCAACATTGTACAGCTCAAAGCGCTTGAGGGATGCTGGCTATCATTGCATGTGGGGAGAGGGAGGGGCTTTCCACCTATTCAGATAAAGCAAAGCCAACTGCATTATCTTGGCTTCCTGGCCATGGATGGCTGTGGCATCATTGGGATTTAAACTGTCCTTAGACAGTTGTGCAACTTGGGGGCCTTGTTTTGATCGAAATATTGGTATTGGTAATTTATTATATAATGAATCACATTTTCAGTCTGTTTACATTCTGTATCCACAAATATGAGCCTGCATGTCTGACTGATTTTCATTTGTTATCAAAATCAAATATAGAAATTTGCTACTGTCTTCACAAACTTCACAAAATGTGAAATTGCATCTTTCATTAAATTATTATTAAGTATTAAGTTCCAAATTTCTTCATTTCAGTGAGATACAAATGAGAAAACATTCAAGAAAATATAGGAGTGTAATACTGATCAGTTATGTTTGATTATACATATATACTTGTGTTTGATACAGTAGTTATGTTTGATTACAACCATAACACCAAATGCAGAATGGTAGAGTCTGGAACAGTATTAAGGTATTCTCCACTGCACTACTGTTGCCTGGTTTCTATCACCTTAAAATAGGCCTATACACTGTTCCACTCTTCAAACACCCACTAGAAGAGCTCAGAAGAAGCCATAGGTGATATCACATGACTGCGTGGCACACGTTAGGCCAAAAGCCTGGAGATATTTCATTGAGGCACTGAAAGCCAATCCAGCAGAAACATCATGAGCCTTAATAACCTTCCATCTCAGTTTGCAGAGCAGGTTCAACTAGCCCCCGCTAGTCCTTCAGTCAATCAATATAGCAGCAATACACACATTTATAACTCATCCTGTCCCGGAAAGCACTTCCTCTCCTCCTTTCCTCTTAAGTTACCTCACTGTTTGTCTTCCATAAGCAGCTAGTGCTACCTCTTCATTCTAAAATAAGCTTTCTGGTGTTGGCCTCCACTGCAGTTATACAATACGGAGCAGTGGGCCATGCAAGCTTCTAATGGTACTGTCACTGGACACCGCATCCAACCAAGCCTCTGTGCCCCTTTTGTTTGCGTGCGTTGGTAAAAATAGGAGGAGCATCTCACATCGCAACCATGAATGATAAAGATGCGCGGACAATAGAATGATGTGAATCTTCCAAATTAGCTGATACTGATATGCAAGTCATGGAGCTAATGTTTACACAATGGCTCAGTAACATAGGACAGAGTGTAACTGTGCATGAATTTCACAGTTTCCCAGGAGATGGTACATGCCTCTTTTGCTTTAAAGATGTGCACTTGAGCTAGACTTTACACATTTAGACAAATGATTCATATGAGTAGATCAGCTATGAGAGCCTACAGCACAAAGGGTAATAAAAATTGAGCAGAATCATACACACATTTCATATAACAGTTTCCATTCAAACTGTAGGTGAGCAAGAATGCAGTACAGGAGTGTGTAAATAAAGAACAGTGTCTCCACAACGTCTTTATGTAGAGAAAAATAGAGCGTTCACTTCACAAAAACTCTGCTGGTTCATCAAATTTAATCAAAGCACTGTGCACTGATGCTTCACCCCACACACACACACACACACACACACACACACACACACACACACACACACACACACACACACACACACACACA
>JBBPDC010000135.1:25908599-25927083 GCA_037974485.1 Hemigrammopetersius urotaenia
TGTGTGTGTGTGTGTGTGTGTGTGTGTGTGTGTGTGTGTGTGTGTGTGTGTGTGTGTGTGTGTGTGTGTGCCCTGCGGAGAGAGCAGACCCTGGGAGTGTGTATCGTAAAGACAGAGAGCAGTCGGAGCGGGGAGCTTGTTGGTGAGTGCTGCTGCATGAGCCCTTGATACAGCTTACTCTTCTAATGTACGTGTGCGTGAGTGTGTAAGCTGTCTCTCTGTGTGTGTGTGAGTGTGTAAGCTGTGTGTGTGTGTGTGTGTGTGTATGTTTGCGTGTGTGTGTGTGCTGGGTATGCAATGGACTGTTGGTCAGCAGCTTCAGCTGCACTGTCAGAAACCTTAGCTTATAGATCCCACTGGACTTCTCGCGGATGTCTTTCTGCAGGAAGACCACCAGCCTTCATCACCATAATTCAGTCCGAGTGCAGACGGGACAGAACAGTGCCCACTGGTGCTGATAACCCTCACACGCTGGCTGTAAGTTTGGAGTGTGAGTGGGCTGTGTGTCCTCATGGGCTACACTGCTCGCTCGCAGCTCTGTACTGAAGTCCAGGCTAGTTCTGCGGTCTGAAACTAATCCCTCTGCAAACTGACTGTTCTTCTTCTTAATGTGTGTGGCGGGGCTGTGTTTATTTTGGTGTAGACTCTGGGTCCACTATAGCAGTGTGTGTTATGGTGGCTTATGTAATTCGAGCTGTGAGGCGTGTGTATCTGTGTGTGCACTGAAGTACTAAACAGAGACCTGACAGGCTTTGCTACACTTGAGGATCTGCAAATAAACTGAGCAGCATGGGGGGACAAGTCGTTAAATGGAGGCATAGGCTGCATTGTTCTTTTCTTTTCTTGCTCAGTTTAGAGTTTACTCAGGGATTGTATATAAAGCCAAATCAGAGGACAGTTGTCATTCATTTTTACATGCCCATTTCCAACTTTGTCCCTTCCAATTAATCAGTGTGTTTTGTGTGTGTTTGTGTTGCACATCACAAAAACAAACTGAAATGGGTTGTTTTTGTCTTTTTGTTTCCATATGGACTGCATTACCTGGAGAGTGAGCAACATGTTTTGAAACTACTTATTAAATGGCATCTGAAGAAAAGGAACGTATTTGAAGGTTGAAACTTGAATTTACTTGTGTAAAAGTGTAATACATGGGTAGTATCACAATAACTTTTATGTAATATATTTTATTCAGAATATTCAGTGCATCACTTTTTTTGAGGTGAGAGTTGGCTATATTATATTTTGCTGGAGAGAGCTATAGATATCATGGAAAACATGAACTTGAACAGCATAAAAACTGCATAATGCAACTTGCATTACTGTTGTAGGTTAATCAGTGTGACCTAGAATGTCGCTGTTGAGCAAGATGTGAAGAGATATAAACCTATCCTATCCTATTTAAAAACAAATAATTAGTCTCAGTAATGACGAATAAATACGTAGATTAATGAATAAAGAAATAAAATCAATATTGCTACTATTGTCATTGTATTTTTTGTTATTGTTAGTATTAGTGTATTATTTTATGTAATTATTGTGGTATCATATCACTACCAGCAGAAAATATCACAATTTAAATTTGAGGTCCTACTGGCCACTCCTAGCAACTGTCATTATGATTTTTATTAGGGGTGTTGCATACTATGTCAAATAACTTGTTTGTCTACTTTGTGGTATCTTGGTCCTGAGGACGTGATATGCTGCATACTTTGTCTCACCCCTGTACTGACACATTACCACTAGGTCAGTTTCTCCTGACTCGTTCATTAAAGACCACCAGACAGACCACGTTTTTCTTAAGGTTCAGCAATATGCCAGAAATCACCTCTAAATGCAGAACCAAGGACCACAGGAAATCCTTCCTACCTGTGGCAATAAGACTATATAACTCTTCCTCGTTTTGTAAGTGATCTTTCTTAGCATTAATGTCATTTGGTTTTCACTCGGATCGTGCAGTATTACTCATCCGCTGTTTATTTACTCATCTGTACATTATTGAATGTTTATTTAATTCCTGCTTCTATCTCTTTTTTAATCATGGCACAAACAATATGTCACTTTTCATAACCACTTGGACAAATAATCTGTTATTTTATCATATCAGTTATAGTTATTTGTTACTTTGTTAATTTTGTTATTTTGTTATTACATTTGCACTATTACTATTGTTCTATCTTTATTCCTCTTGTTGCATTGAGCATGTTTAGGACAAAATAATTTCCCTCAGGATAAGAAAAAGTTATTTCTTATCATATCTTATCTTATCATAGCTTAAAACCACGTATTTTCTATTTAAATAACAACAGCGATGAAAAGTAAGAGTACTGGACGGAAGAGTACTGATTGCATGATTCAGCCTAATTATGGGTAAAATAAATGTGACATGTTTTTTAAAACAAGTAAAAATACCTTTCGCCCCCATATTCCAGTAGCAACATTATCTGCGACTTTTGCAGAAAGGCGATAGCATCATCTACAACCACGTAGCTACACTTTAGCAACCACCAGAGGCGCCATAGCAACATCGTGCAACATCCTAGCAACACCCTAACAACCACCAGAGATACCACAGCAACTGGCTAGCAACACCCTAGCAACCACCTGTAATACCATAGAATCCATCTAGCATCACACTAGCAACTACCTACAAAAACATGGCAACCAGCTAGCAACACTCGAGCAGCTACCTGCAATACAGTAATGACCATCTAGCAGCCCTGCTTGGAAACTGATTAAACACTTTTCTATTTTCTTGTACTAATAAGGCTCTAGATGATCTTGCTTAAATATTTAAAAAAATAATTGGAAAAACGACAAGGTTGTGCCCAACGTTTTCTACTCAACATGCTAGTGGCATAAAGAAATATTGGCCCTGCTTCAAGGGGCTTCATCAGATTTATTGACCTTCATGGCTAAAAACCTTCACAGACCTTCATAGAAAACCTTTGTGCTTCTGCCTCGCTCCATGTTTTTCATGTTTTCGTGGGAAATCTCAGTGCTTTACGTTCCGCTCATACTTAGTCAGGTATTTGAATGTCAAAACAGCTGCAAGTGATCTGTGTCATTTTGCTGACAGTGTTATTTATTGGTGAGTTAAAGCTAGGGGAGCCTGCTTCGGTATAGCCTTGCAATGACAGTGACTTACCATGTTTACTCATAACACGCGCTCTTGTCCAGATCTAATCATGTGTTCTTGTACTGTTTCTTGTTGTCTCTCTGTGTGTACGACCAGATTCATCTCGCTCAAAATGCAGAGATCTTGGTGCTCAGCAAGATTCTCTTATTGACTATCTGCTTAAGTGTGTGTTCTGGACCTCTCAGTCACACCCAGGGTGCATTCAGAACAAGTTGGTGCCATTAGCTCTGCACACTGGCTTAAATGCTGGGCCTGGCTGAGAGGAACAACACTGCAAGATCAGGAGGAAGCCACACAGGTACTGTGACCTCTTTTTGACCACTATGCTCGGGGTCTTGTTTGTTTGAATGTTTGAGTTCTTTGTTTGTTTCTGATAATCACATTTCTAAACACTGAGCAATTTAATCATTTGGCTAAGCGGTACATTTCAATACTACTGGACTTTAAATACTGTGTTGTGTCTACAATTTGTGAAGCAAACAAATAGAAATTGTGGACTAAAGTCTGTCAAAAAGTGCCATACTTAGGTGTATAGAGGACATGTTAACTGACCAGAGGAGTTCAAACCTTTGCCTGTGATTATGTATAGTTTTTTAGAAAGCTTACACAGAAAACAAAATGTTTATTCAGCTTTATAAACTATATAGAAAAACAGCTGTTTAGGGAATGCTGACAGTTTTTCTTATAATGTGATGGTTAGTAGCTATTAGTATTTCAGAATTTTTATATTGCACAGTAGTGAAAGGTACTTTTGTAGTATTTCTTCATGAGAGTTGCTGCACATCCAGTTAGAAACACATAGTTATACTCTTAACTAATTTCTTCTTATATTGTCATTGAGAAATCCAGGAGCCTTATGGAATATTGCATTTTGAGCCAAAATTGTGACGCCCTATTTCTAATGTTGTTAACCCTTTGAAGGTCAATAAAAGCATAACAAAAGCATATTGAAAATGAATATGAATTAGAGCTCATCTATAACGTATTCCATCAAGCAATGACATTTTAATTTGCAGTTTTAACACCACACATATCACCATGTTTTAAAGTTTCTGTATTTGTTTCCTGCAGGATGTCTTGGGTCAGTGGCTTCTTAGTCGCCCGGGCTGATGACCACAAAACGGCGTGGGGTGAACGCAATGGGCGCAAGTGGCGGCGCAAAAGGGGCTCGTCAGCTTGGAGCCCACGCTACATGAGCTGCTTGCGTGACCCCGAGGGCATCGATGGTCCAACTCAGGCCGCCCAGGCACATCCAGGTGGGGCCAGCAGCAGCAACTTTAGCACACGCTGTGTCTGGCAAGAGGACCACTATGTGGGCTCCAGGGCAGTGGACTTGGCCTTTGAGGATGGCCAGTCGAAAAGGATGAAGGAGGAGGAAGAAGGAGGTGAGGAAGGTGAGGAAGAGGAGAAGAGAGGGTTTGCAGCTAGGGCTGTTTTAGGGTGCCTGCGGCGGCTGGCCCACGTTTTCCAGTCCAAACAGTTTCGGTCAGCCAAACTGGAGCGGCTCTACCAGCGCTATTTCTTCAGACTGAACCAAAGCTCTTTGACCATGCTGATGGGGGTGCTGGTGCTTGTATGTGGAGTCATGCTGGCCTTTCACTGTGTACATGGACATCCGGACGTGGCCTACACCTCGGTGCTTGCGGTGGCCATGGCCTTATTCCTGGCCATGATGGTGGTCTGCAACCGCAGTGGCTTCCACCAGGACTACATGTGGATGGTGAGTTACCTGGTGATGGCTGTGCTGGTGGTGGTGCAGGTGTTCGGAGTGCTCACGGTAAACCCCCGGAGTGCCTCTGAAGGTGTCTGGTGGTCCGTCTTCTTTGTCTACATCATCTACACGCTGCTCCCGGTGCGCATGAGGGCAGCGGTGATAAGTGGTGTTGTGCTCTCCGCCATCCATCTCATCACAGCCAGCAGACGCAACTTGGAAGATGATTTCCTCTGGAAACAGGTAAGGGTGTGTGTTTATGTGTTAGTTTATGTCAGACAGATTATTAGGAATTATTGGGAATAGCCAATAATGCATTCCAGTTATGTACCCATGCTCGATATATATATATATGTTAAGGCTGCACAATATATTGCAAATTTACCGTCATCGCAATATCAACATGTACAATATACATATCGCGAAAAAAATATACATATCGCAAAAAACTGAAAAACTTTTTTCAACAATGTTCACTGGTTCAAATGTTTTATGGGAGGCATTAAATGCTCTGTTTAAGTAAATTATTAAAAAAAAAAAAACATGTTGGAATGGAAATTCCATTTAATTTTTTTTCCTGCATAGACTAGTCAGCGCCTGGTGTCTATGTTACCAGCAAATCCAAAAGAGAAACACTTTAACACTATAAAGGCAAAGTTTTTACTTACTTATCGCATATGATAACGCCATCTCAACACTCAACAACATTATCGCATATCATATGTTTTCCTAGTTTTGTGCAGCCCTAACACATACACACTAGGCTTGTCATGATACTGAAATTTCAAACTCGATACTATTTCGATACTACAGGGGGAGAAAAAACAAACACAGGAACTTTTTAACAAAAGAATTAAAGTGTGAATAGACAAACAAAATTATCTATTTTCGACTAGTTTTAGTCATTTAAAGTTGTATTTTAGTCTCTTTTTTAGTGATGCAATTCTATTTAACCCAGTCATATAGTAAATAGTAAAACAGACAACATTTAAAATTTCTTCTGAAGCCCCCCAAAATGATCCCAAGCTCATTATTATATTATTTTAAAATTATATATCCATACATTTCATACAAGATATCATTGAGCACAGATACGCGCTTGTACTGGCTATTGAAGCTGCTGTAGGTAGCAGGCGGGAATTAGGACCCAGGCGAAGCCAATTTCATGTACAGGAGTTCATGTACAGGTCCAGACTGATTATGTGGAACGTGTTTGTGTTATGTAATCTTTTGGCGAAGGTTAGCGACCTTGAGTATGTTATGTCAGTCTGTGTAAGACTGTGATGTGACACACTTTACATTCTTTCCCCTTTTCAGTGCTAAAATTAATGTTGCTCCTCTCTCGGAGCTCAGTGGCAGTCGAGGGTTAGAGTCAGCCAACCTATTTAGCAAACGTCATGATGACAGATAACTGCATAGTGTTGAACGAATAGTGTCTGCCTGCTGAATGAAGCGACTACCGTGGAAAACAGATTCAGACACTAGAAAGAATGTGCAGTATTTGGCAAATAAAAGGTAACTAAAACGAAGGTGATGGCCACTTTGTTTATTTTATTTGACACAGTAAAATAAGTGCAAAAATCTGAACTAAATCATCCGCATAATAATGATGGAACAGATTTCTTACTCATGCATAAGTGATGAATTGGACAAATCTTTAAGAAGGTGCATCTTTGACCAGAGCCCCATGAGGACTAATTAAATTGCATCTCCAGATCTTGCAGAAAGCAAAATATGAGTAACTTCACTTTGATCTTAATTCTGTTTTAAAGGGTGCATATGATGAGAAACTGAATTTTCTTCACTTTTTGGAAATTATGGAGTTTGATGGGAGTATCTTTGTCAAAGATAAAAACATCTCAGTTCATAGAAGTTCATACAGATGAATACAAACCCACAAAAGCAACCCTGTAGTTAATTCACAAAATGAACCCATCCACTTATTCAGCCGACAGTTTAGTCCTGGCCAATCATGCGTGATGTTATAAGGTGTTGTTTTAATAGGATCAGCAAATAAGAGCAAAGGTCATTTACACATATCTCTTTTAAATGCACAATATTCTGAGGGATACTGTAGTATATAGACATTTTAACCTTTTGTTTCCTTTAGATTCTTGCTAGCAGTTCAAACACACGTGCATGTTTAGAGCAGCTGAGTCTGACGCTGACATTGTGCAGGTTATTGCTGGTTCAGTGAGCTTGTACTTTTGTGTTAGTTCCTTGGAAAGCTGAGCCGTGGGCTCCTGCTTGGCACTCAGTGTGGTTGGAATGGATCGGGATAATGGCTGCTGATTGACTGTTCCCATGCCCCGGAGCATGTGCTGGTAGATTTTCGTCATCAGCATTTGGGATCAGGTTCAAAGCCTGCAGGTGATCAATGCAGGGGGTAAAGTCCACTGGCCCTGGCGATGTCATGCTCTCTATGATTCTGGCCTTGGTACTGGCAGGCCTGTGTGGAATGTAACCCACAGGACTCTTCATGGAAAGCAATGAGGAAGACCAACGCAGTCCATGCTTTTTTACACAGTGCACTGTTTGATGTCCATGTGCTGTGAGTGAGATCTGTTTTAAGATTCAGTATTTAGGTGGTCTGATTGTGGTCAGGTGGCAGTACAGACTGTTTTGGCTGGAAATTGTGTTCAGTTAGTTTTACTTACTTTCAGCGTTGAGGGCTGAAGTGAGAAAAGCTCTTGTTGTTCAAATTAAGTCTGTGTTCAGGAGTGTTCTGTGATAAAAACAAAGAAATATCTCTACAACTCTCTCTCTCTCTCTCTCTCTCTCTCACACACACACACACACACACACACACACACACACATACACACACACACACACACACACACACACACAGCTGCGCAGTATAAAGAGTATTATACTTTTTTGATGCTTTTGACTTTATGGATGATTCTCAAGATTTGGTTCTTCATGTCTCTTCTTCTCTCTCTTCTTACCTTTCCTCCATCCCTTTATCTGACTTCTTTTTTTCCTTCTGTCTCCTTTACTTCCTCTCTGTCTTTGCTCGTCCTTTTTCTGTGTTTCTTCTCTGTTTCTGTCTGCTGGTCTTTCACTCTTTTCTTTCTCTCCCTTCTTTCTCTCCTCAGTCCTCTTCCTCTCTCCCTCTCTTCTTTCTATCCCTGTTTCTTTCTCTCCCTTCTTACAGACACAGCTTCTCCTTACAGCATCTCTCTCTCTCTCTCTCTCTCTCTCTCTCTCTCTCTCTCTCTCTCTCTCTCTCTCTCTCTATGGGGTCTCTGGGGTCCAGGCCTGATTTAAAGAGCTGGATGAAATTTTAAATATGCGGGATTCTGACCCCCTCTCAGCCAATCAGGAGCTGAAGCAGCACAGGCCATGCAGAGTGCACTTGGTTCAACATGTCATCCTTTGTGTGTGTGTGTGTGTGTGTGTGTGTGTGTGTGTGTGTGAGACTTGGCTGCCACTCAGTGGTGACTGTGTGTTATCACAGTGGGTTCATTGCCTGGTTGAGTTCAGGAGAGAGGCCAGAATTAGACAGGAGATGCATTTTGTATGTATGTCTGTGTGTGTATGTGTGTGTCCGTCTGCCTGTCTATCTATCTATTTATCTATCTATTAGAGATATATATGTAATACCACACCGATACTGAAAGCTTCATCATCTGCTGTCACGGGTCTGATGTTTCTTTAACCGACTAGTCCAGTAAAAACTGAACGTAGATCATTTTAGTCTCATAACTCCAGTTCTAACCTAAAAAAGCACAATGCCGACTGTTTCAGGATGGTTCAGGGGGCTTCGTTGAAATATCACTCCTACCAGAACATGCTGAACTTCACTAAAACACACACCTGCCCTTCTTGACCTTTAAGCCCTCCATAGGCTTTTCTTAGCTGTACTGCATGTTACACATTAAAAAGCTTTTGTTCCTGTGAAGTGCGATTTTAAATGTCCACCCCTGCACACTTCTGACAGGTGGGTCGGAACCACCTGCAGCCTCATTATCATGAATCCGAGTGAGGAAAGTAACACTGCATGTTGTAAGAAATACCACTGAGGACTCATGAACTGATGTTCCCTTCATGGGTTTGTGGAGAAGATACCACATAGCCATCAGACCGGAGGGAAAAGGTCAAAAGGAGAGATTTTTGATTTCAGTTCTGAAAACCGTTGAGCAGGTTGTGTCTGTTTGTTTTGTGATTAACCGACTCAAACTTGACTGAGTGGGTAAAGTGCAGTTTTCTGAGACCACAAGGGGGCGACTCTGAATGTCCTGGACATCTGCGACCCCTCTGTAGGGTCAGACCATTTCAGACAGAGGTAGTTATTGGGTAGTCGGTTAAAATAAAATCACATCCTCTACAGCAGTGGTTCCCAGCCTGGGGTCCGGGCCCCCCTTAGGGGGGCGCTAGAGATCACAGGGGGTGCGCAGAATTGTGTCTGCATTGAGTTTACCAAAATGATAATTGTACACATTAAATTTATGAAGGGAGAACCACTGTTTATTGTTTGCAAATAATAGTTTGTAATTAATCACTTTATATCTTTTTGTGCGTCTGTGCGGGTAGGAGTTGGGGAGGCCTGGCTTGTGTTGGATAAAGGCAAGGGGGGCTTCAAGGAAAAAATGTTGGGAACCACTGCTCAACAGGAATCACCCTTAAATAATAAATTTTTCTTCAAATGTGGGCATATAGAAAGGAATGCAATGTAAAGTATATAAAATGTATATAAAGATATTAAAGATATTAGGTGCCAATACTTTTGCATGGGTCACATTTTCGGTTTATTCTTCTCCGATGTGTTAGTTTTAGTAAATAAGCAGTGAGTGCACGGAGGTGTGTTCTCTGTAAAGGATGTGTAACTCATATACACTTGAAACATTAGGACACGACTATAGATGCAGGATAGCAGAGTCCCGGGCCGATATGGGCACTGGATCTCAGCAGTGCATGTGTTTTTTTTAAACATTCATATTAAACAATAAAATGAATACAAAATAAAGACAGTAAGATTGTTTTGTTTGTTTCTTCTTTGCTCAGTTCCATCAGCACCACTAGACAGAACTGAATGCAGTACTGATTAGGTAAAGAACTATTGTTCTTCACACATGCACACACTGTGTCATCTGATGCACATACACACACGCTCTTACATATACGCTAAAACCTGCCCAACTGCTGCCAGGCCTTTATAAGCCCCTCAGTAAATAATGCCAACAATGTCAGGGTCTATATTTGACACCAGCGCAGTCTCAGTGGTCCAGGTTGTGCTGTTGTCTGAATATATGCCTTTGTTCGTCCTGCCAGGTGGCGAGTGGGGGCCTGTCTGTCAGTCTCGGAGCGGGAGACGGGCTGGCGTCTGAGAATAAATGCTGCTGAGTTCATATTAATCAATCTTTTCTCTCCCGGTTCGGGCGCAGACTCAGTGATGACATTATAATGATGTTGGTCTGGAATGAAACGACAGTCAGTTGGTCTGGAATCGGTTCTTTTGTCCGTCCGACCTGTTTGACTGCTCCTAGATCAGCTCAGAGGTCTTATACACATGACCCCTGATCTATTTTTGGGCTCACTACGTGGAAAGAGTCTGAGATCATGGCATATCAATACAAATGTAAAAATAGAACTATAAGCCCAGCGTCTGGTTAATTATGCACACTTGCGACCTACAAAATGTTATCTGTAGGTCGTACCCACTACTGAGGCCTTGAACATACAGAAATTCGCTACACTGACTGTAAAAGACAAATGACACAGGACTCAGCACATGGATGGACAGGGGATGAAGGCAAAACTAGGGACCTTACATAGCGCCTAATGACTTTTATAGACAAATCGTTATTCTGTGTGCTGCCAGTCTTCCTCTGATCTGGGTGAAAGCTTCATGAATTCCACCAATTGTGCAAATTCTGCAGGAATTCAGCCACTAATCCAGAATGATTTGGGGTGAAATGCTCTGTTACATACAGAAACCCAAGATTTGCTCACAGTGGTGGCGAGAGGAACCAGATGTCTGCTTCTAAAGGCTCTTATGGTTATGGTTGTGCCACCCGAAAACACATTTTCCCACCAATTCCACCAATTCCTAAAATGCCAACATTTAAAAAAAAATCCTGCATTTATTCAGTCAATAATCCAGGAGTCGTTCTGAATAGCTTGGTGTGAAACCAAGATATGTTCACAGAATGGAACCGGACACCTTTCTCAAGAAGCTCAAGTCATAACATCAAATAGTTATGGTTGTGCCACCTGATGCCTGAGAGTTTGCCTGAGGAGCTTCTGGCCTAAAACATGTTTATAAAATCCATTCATGGAGGAGGGATACATTCAGGGTGTAGTAATCCTTAAAGAAAACTGATTTTGTTCAGATTCACAACTTTACCATCAACAACATCACATATAAACACTCGGAAGACGTGTGGATGTAAAAAGTCTATATTTGTGCTGGAGACATCAACAGCTGGTTCTTTGCATTGAACTATTTCACACCAAACGTGCTCTGAAACATCTCAAACACTGTATAACACAGAAATGTATTATTATATACATAATACAGAAACTAATTTCAAATCTTACTGAATCTTTAATTTTGCACTTTAATAAAGGTTTGCTTATCTTCCAAAATTATTCCTAATGCAATTCAGAATACCTGCCAATGCAATTAATAAAATGTTCAAAAACGACAGTAAGTTGGTCTGAAATAGGTTCTTTTGTCCGCCTGACTTGTCTGACGAGCATCCCGCTGCTCCTAGATCAGAGGTTTTATACACAAGACCCCCAATCTATTCCGGGCCTCAGTACGTGGAAAGTGTCTGAGGTCACAACATATCAATACAAATGCAAAAATAGAACTAGAAAGCCTGTGTCTGGTTAATTATGCACCCTTGCGACCTACAAAATGTCGTTTGTAGGTTGCATTTCTTATTGAGGCCTTTATGGACATAAAGAAAGCCACCAGGCCAACTGTAAAAGACAGATGTGGCAATAAAAAATGCTTGGCTTGCTATCTTCCATGTGTTAAACTAATATGACTTGTCATGCCCTGGATAAACATGCTGACCTTTATAAGAATCTACCCTGAATAAGTGAACATGACAAATAATATTTAAACCCAGAGGAAGATTTTGCTCACAAAAGTTTTTTTTTCATCTCATCAGTAATAAATCACATTATCTGGAGTCTCCTGAAATCTGACTTATTTCTCCTAAAGCCCTTTTTTAGGAGAAATAAGGAGAAAAATCACTTTTAGACGAACGTTCTTTTGCTGTTCTCATTGGATTCTCAGTTTTCTTCTCTTTAACAACCTTATGGATCTCAAAACTGTCTGATTGATCACTAAGACACATTTCAGATGCGCTACAAACTCATTTATAAGACAACCAAGTTTTCTGTCGGATTTGCTGGTTTATCTAAAGATCTGGTTATCTGAGACAAATAAAGATCAAAGCAGGGAGAGAAAATAGATTTCATTTTAAGATCTTAAATTGGGAAGCTCTTATTCAGGTGCTAAATTTAAGAAGTTTGAGCTCAGTTCTGTCTAGGACAGGTTTGTTGAACTTCAGTTCTGGAGGACCACGGCACGTTTTGGTGATTTCTCTACTCAGAAACACCGTGTTCACCTCACCAGTTAATTGTCAGGTTTAGTGAATGTGTTTGAAGAGGAGAACCATCTCACTCTGTTAGCAACCGCTCTCCAGGACCGAGGTTTGACACCCCTTATCAAGGAGAAACAGGCTGGACAAAGAAGAGACCTTATATTCCTTTCTGAATCAAAATTTTTAAAAAAACTTTACTGATCCCTGAGGAAATTCCTCTGGGAAATCTAGCAAAACCCAGCTAAGACATGCTAACCGGTCGCTCTAGCTTTCAGTCACTGTTAGCACTGTTTGGTTAGCCTAGCGCTGTTGAAACCGTAGACTTGGAAGTGGGTAAAGTGTAAAGCTAAGAGCTTTCCAGAGATTTATGTCATGTATCTAGAACAACATCAACCCTCCCCACTGTTAGCTGGCACTGTTAGCAGGACGCTAACCCAAGCGGCAGTTTGGCCAGTATAAAAGGTCATGGCAGCAAGCCTTTAAGGTTAGACAACTCCTGACCTGAGCCAAGTAAATCCACCCCTGCTATGTTTTTAGGTTTGGGTGTTATGGACAGCACAGCTGCCCAAAACACTGCAGGTCCGTATCCAAATCCTGACATGGGACTCAACAATTACACATGGATGGACAGGGGATAGAGGCAAAACCACACGCCTTACATTCGGCCTAATGGCTTTTCTAGACAAGTCATTAGTCTGTGTACTGCAGATCTGGGTGAAAGCATCATGAAAAGGAAATTCCACACATTTCCTGCATTAATTCAGTCACTAATCCAGAATGGTATGGTGAGACACTCTTTTATGGAGAAAGTGAACATTATTCACAATAGTGGTGAATGGATCCAGATGTTCACCTATAATATGTGTGTGTGTGTGTGTGTGAGTGTGTGCATGTGTGTGAAACAATATTACATAATTTCAACCAAATTTTACTACAGAAATTAAAACAAATAATTTAATGTACACACACACACACACACACACACCTTTCCGTAGTGTTTGAAATGTAAAGCTAGTCCTTCTATCATTTTTTGTGTGAAACATTACACAATGTCATTTAATTATTGCATTAATAAATGTTTGTTTATCTTCCTAAATTATTCTCAGTGGAGTTAATTTCACCTATTATAGTCGAACATCACACTAAAACTGAGTCATAATGATATTCAGGTATTTCTTACATTTGAGATGCTCCTACTTGTTGGGTGTCATTTTTTTACAGTGTAGTGACATTTCGACATGGTGCCACCCATCCAAAGCCCTGTCCCAACCTCAACCCCCCTGCCCCCCCGGCAAATAATGACCTTACTATAGTAGCACCTGTGAAAGGGGTGCAGCAGGCCTGGAATTGCGGGCATAGCTGCTTTCTTTGTGAGAGTAATACGCTCCGCGTGGTCCACATACCTCCCAAGGGTGGTTAGTTACTGCATTTTTCCAAATTAGACTCTACTGTCTAAACTTAGAGCAGGTATGCTCGGCCAGATTCGCATATAAAACAGTAGCGGTGACTCTATTAAATAGTCCGTCCAGGCTTTGACTGACCATCTGCAGGACCTCATCCATCCGCACAATGGTAGGACGTCACTCCAGGTCTGTTTTTACTAACATTTTCTGACGGCCATAGAATTGAGCATGCTGTTAGCTTAGCGGCACAGGGGTCAAAGTCAATTCCAAGTTCGATAATAAATTCTAAAGACGACGCCATGGTGACACTAACAGGACCTGCTGACAGAAATACTAACCCAGACGAGTTTAACACTGACTATACTTCATGAGTGTTGACTAAGAAATATGGGGGTAAAAGTGGATGATAATGAATGCAATTTTTATCCACATAATTTGCAGTCATGTTGCTGCAGGAGCAAGCAGGTTCCAAAAGCACCCAAGTAATTCACATTCAATCAACCAATGCATGATGTGAAAGTCTCAGAATAAGATACACATAACTTAGCTGAAGGAACAGCTCTTCATGTCCAAAAGTTTGTAGACACTATTCATAGATTCATGCTCTGGACTCTGAGGGGAACTTGATTTTCTATAACAAACTAGATAAAATGTGAATGCCCTGCAGTGGCAAATAGATTTGGTTTTATATTTGAATTACATTAATGTTTAAGCTGTTGAAGGGGAACACTGCTGTTAAAAAGTGTTTGAAAACCAAATGTTATTGCACTTTTCTTCATACAGCAGTATTTTAAAAATAAAAATAAAATACCCTACGTTTGAATTCATTGAATTTTGCATGTAACAATACGATTAATCATGATGGATCTTAGAAAATCATGCGATTAATCGCTACTAAAATGTGTAATTGTTGCCCAGCATATATATATAATAATAATAATATAGTGTTTGTGTTTTCCAGCCACATCACTTAGTCTTTGTGTTTGTAGCTGTAATTTGCAGTCATGTGTTCAGCATATTATAAGATGCGTCATTTAAAAATACTAAGGATCCAAAAATATAAATGGAAATAAATATTACACTGTATGTCCAGAAGTTTGCACAGACTGATCCCACTTTTTCCCCCCAAATCAATTGTACTAAAATGAAACTTCCATAGTAATTCAGTGGTTGTAAAAGTGTGATAACTGTGTTTTTGCAGCCGCCCAAAAAGGCCAAGAAGAAGGAGTCGGCCAGCTCCAACGTGTTCACCATGTTCGAGCAGTCCCAGATTCAGGAGTTCAAGGAGGCAAGAGCCAGTTTATCCCCACACATCATCCATGTGCTGTTCTCAAAGCACACAAACCATAACTCACAGGAGCCATAACTTCGCCAGCCAGCTCCTCGGCCGGACCAGACGCAGCCCATATAATCACTGTAATTTACAGTATACATGATGGATGGGCTCTTAAGACATTAGCGCAGCGCATTTCTTTGATATATAGAGAGTATAGAGAGCAGACGATGTGTCCCGAGCTAATGCCTCATAACCTCCTGCAGGCCTTCACCATCATGGACCAGAACAGAGACGGCTTCATCGACAAGAACGACCTCAGAGACACGTTCGCCGCCGTGGGTAAATGCTCTTGATTGTTCTCGTTCCATGTTCCACCTATGCTCAGGGCTGATCTGGGATCAGATTTAGACTTCCTCATTTTATTATTAACACTTAGCAGCCCATATTTATACAGGCATCAGTGGTCAGCACTGGTAAGTGGCTAGTGAGAGGAAATGCAAGGTGTTTCTAATAAAGTGTCCAGCGAATGGAACCACATGGTAGGTGCTAATAAAGTGGCCAGGGTGCAGTGAATGGACAGTCCAGGTTCTGTTTTTTTAAAATGGTGTGATGCTTTGATGTAGAGCCCTCTGATGTACTTGTGCACCCACATTTCCAGGACGCCTGAACGTAGGGAACGATGAGCTTGACGACATGCTGAAAGAAGCTCCTGGTGCAATCAACTTCACCGTGTTCCTCAGCATGTTTGGCGAGAAGCTGAAAGGTGCGCTCCAGCGACATCCATTACACACTCGTCTCTGTGGGCTTAGGTCAGTTGTCATTGAAGGCTTATGGAGACGTCATATATCCTCATGAAGGTGTTACCACTTCAAAATGCATTAGGATTACCCTTCACCGGAGGTAGGGGGCCACCTGAATTCAGCGTAAGTCTATATAGTATATCATAAATGTGTCTGAATAACAAGCTCTTCAGTTCTTATTAAGGGCTTACAGTCTTTTGTAAAAGCAGCAGATGGAGATTAGGTAGAAAATTTCAGGAGTAAACAGAATGAATGGCTGCATGGGCATACAACTGATGGCCATGAAAGCCGAAGTGCAACTCTGGGCTCTGGTTTGTTTCCTAATTAGTGATTAACAGGTGAGGAGCAGACCTCCAAAACAGAGGCAACATTTTCTATAACGCTAACAAATTTATGCGAAGGTGTAAAAACTCAAACGAGGCTATAAAAAATAAAAGACCTCAATCATAAAAGAAGCCCTGACATTAAAACTTCCCACCAGTACGACTCCATGGACACTGTTTTGGGACACCAACTGGCAATAGACTGTGGGGAGAATCAGAAACGCAGTTTCCGGGTTGAGATATACAGGAAAATCAAAGTGTGCTGCAACGCTTTGTACCATATCGGTACAGTTTAGGTACAGTACAGTTTGTGTATACCAGTGGAAAAGTGCTTTCCTATAACCTAAATTATGATCCTCCATGATCTCAGTGCTCAAAACACACAAACCTGCAAAAATAGTGAATTAGGACCCAGTTCGAACCAAACTGGCCAAACGGACCAAAAAGGTCAATCTTGTTCTCTTCTCAGGCACCGACCCCGAGGAAACTATCCTGAACGCCTTCAAGATGTTTGACCCAGAGGGAACGGGTGTTCTGAAGGGAGATGAGTGAGTGTTTATCTCCTTGATTCCATCAAACTGATTGCATTTGCGTTACATGAAGGTAGGGTGGAGGTAGCTCAGTGGGTAGGATACTTGCCTCTGGACCAAGAAGTCATGGGTCCGAATCCTACCTTCAGCACCACCACTGGGTTCCCGAGCATGACCCTTAAAGTTGCTCCAGGGAGAGACTGCCCCCTGTAGGTAGGGAATGGAAGTCGCTTTGGATAAAAGTGTCTGATAAATGCCGTAAATGTAAAATGTAAACACTCCAGACTTTTTCAACAGAAACTCTATCAGACTCCAAACAAAACTACAATGAAAGCAAATGGGCAGCCGCCAAAATCCGTCAGTAAGTGTTTGAGTAGTGATAGGAGTTGTTCAGTAAGTTAAGCTGTGAATCCTTCTAATTAGTTCTTTCAAAGATGCTGCTTGTTTTCCTGCGGGAAAAATTTGCCGTGGCCAACATAGTGGAATTGGCAGAGCTTCTCCAGTTCCACCTGATCACTCATAGCTTCCAGAAGACCTCAGGGAAAGTGAAAGTAATGAGATGTGCTTTACTGGTTTGCCTGGTGAGAGGGATGGATTTAATGAAACACTCTGTGTCTAATTTGCATTGAAATATAGACATTTGCTTTGTTATAGACTTCATAATTAGCTTCTACACTATATGGACTAAAGTATTGGGAGTCCTGACCATTACACCAACAGGGACTTTAATGGCATTCCATTCAAAAACATAGACTTTAATATGGATGTAGTCCCCTGTTTGCAGCTTCTTGGAAGACTTCCCACAAGATTTTGGAATTTCTGTGTGAATGTGTGCCCATTCATTCTGTTGAGCATTTATATGGTCAGACACCGATGTTGGATGAGAAGGTCTGGATCACAATATCCATTCCAGTAATCCCAAAGGTGCTGGATGGGGTTGAGGCCAGTTAGGTTCTTCCACGCTGAACTGATTCCAAATATGTCTTTATGGAGCTCGCTTTGTGCACTGGGACACAGTCACGCTGTAAGGTTCTTCTCCGAACTGTGTTTGTTGGCAGCCTTAAGTTATCCAGAATGTCTTGGTCTGCTGAAGATTGTCCTTCACTGGAGGTAAGGGACCACCTGAATTCAATAATTAAGAGGTCTGTCCCAATACTTTTGTCCAGTATATCTTAAATGTGGTCTGAATAACAAGGTCTTCTTTTCTTATCAAGGGAACATGTGGAGATGTTTACAGTTGTTTGTAAAAGCAGCAGATGGAGATTAGGTTGAAAATTGCAGGAGTAAACAGAACAAAGGGCTGCATGGGCATAAAACTGATGCCCAAACCCAAAGCTGATTTTACATGTGCGACTCTGGGCTCCGGTTTGTTTCCTAATTAGTGATTAATGAGTGCGGAGCAGACCTCCAAAACAGAGGCAACGTTCTCCTTTGTTTGATAAATGAAGCGTGATTCATTGATCCGGTCCTAATCACTAACAGATCTGTTTTTTTCTTCTTCTTTTCTGCGGATAAACAGGATCAAATATTACCTGATGTCTCAAGCGGACAAATTTTCCGAGGCCGAGGTGAGCAGCACTTTCCTTACAGTGAACAGGAAAAGCCTGTGAGCTTCATTAATACTGGGTCAATATTGCAGAGGGGTCTGGCGATTCATACTTTGTGGAACACACACACACACACACACACACACACACACACACACACACACACACACACACACACACACACACACACACA
>JBBPDC010000135.1:25927183-25944074 GCA_037974485.1 Hemigrammopetersius urotaenia
CTATATAAGGTCCCACAGCTGACAGTTCATGTCAGAGCACAAACCAAGCATGAAGTCAAAGGAATTGTCTGTAGACCCCTGAGACAGGATTGTCTCAAGGCACAAATCTGGGGAAGGTTACAAAAAAAGTTCTGCTGCTGTGAAGGTCCCAATGAGCACGGTGGACTTCATCATCCGAAAGTGGAAGAAGTTCGAAACCACCAGGACTCTTCCTAGAGCTGGTCACTCTCTCAGAGCTCCAAAGGTCCTCTGTGGAGATAGGAGAACCTTCCAGAAGGACAACCATCTCTGTAGCAATCCAAAGATTGAACTCTGATGTGAATGCCAGGCATCACGTTTGGAGGAAACCAGGCACTGCTCATCACCAGGCCAATACCATCCCTACAGTGAAGCATGGTGGTGGTAGCATCATGCTGTGGGGATGTTTTTCAGCGGCAGGAACTGGGAGACTAGTCAGGATAAAGGGAAAGATAACTGCAGCAATGTACAGAGACATACTGGATGAAAACCTGCTCCAGAGCGCTCTTGACCTCAGTCTGGGGCAACGGTTCATCTTTCAGCAGGACAACGACCCTAGGTACACAGCCAAGATATCAAAAGAGTGGCTTCAGGAAAACTGTGAATGTCCTTGAATGGCCCAGCCAGAGCCCAGCCTTGAATCCAATTGAACGTCTTTGGAGAGATCTTAAAATGGCTGTGCACTGACGCTTCCCATCCAACCTGATGAAGCTTAAGAGGTGCTGCAAAGAGGAATGGGTGAAACTGGCCAAGGATAGGTGTGCCAAGCTTGTGGCATCATATTCAAAAAGAGGCTGTAATTGCTGCCAAAGGTGCATCAACAAAGTATTGAGCAAAGGCTGTGAATACTTATGTACATGTGATTTTACAAAATAAATTTGTAAAAACCTCAAGTAAACTTTTTTCATGTTGTCATTATGGGGTGTTGTGTGTAGAATTCTGAGGAAAAATTAATTTAATCCATTTTTGAATAAGGCTGTAACATAAAATGTGGAAAAAGTGATGCGCTGTGAATACTTTCTGGATGCACTGTATATCATATCTGTTTGTTTAGGTTATGTCAATATACTGTATATCATTTCCATGTAAATGTAAGGCCATTTCATACACCTATGACTTCTTCATGAATGATTATGTTGCCAATTATGAATGATTTCATTAAAATATCTTAAAAATGACAAAAGAATCGATTAAGAACATTAAGAACATACATTTGAGTCTTCAGTCGTAGATTTAGCTTTGCTTGGTTCTAATGAAAGCCGCAAGTTGTGTGTGTGTGGTCCCTGAGCTCCTCAAAGACATTTCTATTTAAATAAAACAATCATTTAAATATCTGGCAACATATCTGCAACACCAGCTACAACAGAACAGTGTTTACACTAGGTAGCCAGATAATCAGCTTAGTTTAAACTCAATTCTTCATCTATCAGTTCACTCCAGTCACAGGCTTTTCAATCACTTCACAACTTAAAGAATCAAATTGTTGTGTTGACCATTTTGCCCATTTTTGGCTAATAACACAAGCAGTCAATAAAAAGTAATCACTTAATTATTTTTTTATTGGCGGCTTGTGTTATTTCATAGTTTTGAAGCCTTTACTGTTTTTATAGAAGGCTTTTCAAAAGTGTACCCTGGTATATTCAGTTAATGAAAGCCATCCAGTGTTATTATTCCTTTTTTATGACTACCCACAACCAGGCTGGCAAGATTGTTTTGTTGGAGAGTGTGTGTAACCGAATTGAAATCTCTATTGACCGGCTCCTGGTTACGTGTGATGAGTTTTTGCTACGTGTGACCTGCTGTATCATCTGTGTAAATCATGTCTGCTTCCAGAGAGGTGTGTAGTAGTTGTCTTATTTAGCAATGTGGAATGAGTCATTCAGTGCTAACAGATGATCCAGCATTACTCTATAAGCCTTTCATTCCTTAGACCCTCCCTTCTCTGCAGCAACCCCTAAAGCTGATAGGCATCAGCAGGTGCTGATCTGGGTCATAGAACCAGTGTAACAAGTTTTATTCCCACCTGACTGCCTCTGTATGCTCACTACACTCAATCTAATGGACTCACTGTGTTTATTGGTGCACTAGTGGATAACCAGGCCAGCACCTTGTAGCATCGTGCACTGAGGCTGTTATAACTTATGACTGCGCACAGGCAGTTTCACCAGGCTCTCTGTTACCCTGGTGTAAAAGAGTTTATATATAACAATACTTTTCTTTTTCAATTGTCATTATAAGCCTATAATCAACATTGTTTCATTCAATGGTAGTTAAAGTACCCGAATGGTTTGAGTGCTGATATCACAATCAGGGTGTGATATACATGGCCATAGGCATTATTCCCATTGGAACAGTAACAAAACACTTTATATTGTTTTTTTCACAATAAACCTGGTGAACATTTCATATGTTTAGATTGCCAGTTCAAAGGAATAGCTTGTCAAAAAAGCTTATGTACACAATTTTTTATTATTTCAGCTGTTATCAGTGTCCATTTTCTCTTCTTCTTCTCTGGAACTGCTAGGCCCAAGAAAACAATAGTCACCCAAACCGTTTCCATAAATATGGAAAATAAATATTTCATAAATATTTCAACTCACTTAAACCACATCTGGCTCACCATTTAAGGTATGGTTTAGGATACCTACTTAGATGTTTAGACAAGGGGTACTTTATAAACCATCTCAGAAGTAGGAATACTGATCTAAAATGATTTTTGTCACAACTGTTACAAAAACGGAGGAATCTTATCTTATCAGAATCTTATCAGTCCTCACTGCCAGACTGAGAACACCAGCCCTGGTGTTGGCTGAAATGGTTACCTACAACTTTTTTTATAGCTCACAGTAAGTTATGCGGTGTCCTAAACCACATCTACAAGTCTGAATCTCCTTAATGAAGAGTTAACAGATATAGATAAGCTGATATTATTTCATAGTTATATATCAATCTATCTGTTTTTCTCTTATCTCTCTTTTGAACTGCAGTTATGCGCAAATGGACTGGTTTTTCTGTGCACTAACATCATTGGGATATGCACACACTACCCAGCTGAGGTGTCTCAGAGACAGGCCTTCAAAGAGACCAGAGGATATATACAGGCCAGAATACACCTGCAGAGAGAGAACCAGCAACAGGTAAACACACACACAAGGTGTCAAGATGCCAGTCCATACATATCCCTCCACACATATATAAGTATATTATGCTTATATACACTAGTGTATAGTTAGGACTAGCTGTATTCATGTTTTTCCAGAGGTCTGCCAATGTCTATGAGGCGTTGTATACCACAAACAGTCATCATTCATTTTTAAATGAGCCTCTTTTACCCCTTTGAAGGCCGTTTTTGTTACTGTTCAGTTAAGTCTGTTTTGTTCTAATGAACTGCACTGTACCCTGTGTCTCATTCAAAAAGAATTCTGGACAGCAAAACTCATAATTTCAGTGTGAATGTGCAGGCCTAAACTGCTATAGGTTGAATAAGTGCTTACATGTAAATGAGGGGTCTTTAATGACATCACAAAACCAATGAATTCCCTATGGACCCGTAATCAATGTTTCTAGATGCACATGAGAAAGAAATGTGCAAGGCAGCTGAGGTGTGTGTGTGTGTGTGTAGAAGCTGGTGTGAATGTTAGTGTCACTGAGAGCTTTGGCAGAAATTTGAAAAATAAATATTGTTATTATATGTAGTGTTGAAGGCATCTTTTCATACAACATACAAAAGGGTCTTTTTGACTACAAATGAAATAGATGAGTGAGTGTGTTAATAGTAAATATATAAGTATCTCTCTGTAAAAAGAAGTAAAAATGTCATCCCAACTCTAACATTAAAGTTTTAGTTTAATAGAAATTGACATTTTAGTAAAAACAGTACTTCATAAAGTCAGGACCATTTTACTGAAAAAGGTCTGAAACATATGTTGCCCTTCACAATGGCCATTTTTTCCTGGATTGGCTTATTGTGTTGTTTCTCTGGTACTCCAACACTGCATACAGAAGTATAAAGATCACTGGCTATTCTTAGTAATCAGAACCTCCATATGTCACAATTTTCTCTCTGTTTCTGACACAAACAAATGCAGTCCTTGGCAAGAAGCTCACAAAAACAATTAAAAACTCTCCGACTCTCACCCATCTGATCCCATAAGCGTAAGCACATGCTCGCTGAGGTTCCCTCTGAAACTCTTTCCAGGAGCGCCTGCTGCTTTCAGTGCTGCCACGGCATGTTGCCATGGAGATGAAGGCAGATATCAATGCCAAGAAGGAAGATATGATGTTCCACAAAATCTACATCCAGAAACATGACAATGTCAGGTAAGCAAAGGCCAGCTCAGGACAGGAAGCTTTGGAAAAGTCATTTATTACATAAAAGTAAGAAGTTACAGTGTGGGGTTATACAGTCTGTTGGCACAATCATGGTGGGCACAAATATAGTTGGAAACCTGCTGGCCTGTAAACGGCAGTTCCATCCACTTAATGCCAGTATTGCAGTATTCCTCACAAATCACTCATTAGGTTTGTACCTCAGGCAACAATACCAGAACGCGAAGCCCATGTGATAAAATTATTCAGAGGTGGGAACTAGTGGGACAATGAATTTAACCCTTTCTTAGGGAGCGTCTTGGTTTTTTGTCCGTCTTTAACTCATTCAAATTGGTGTAGTTTGCATGTATCCATGTTTCTCATTATATATAGGAAATACGTTTTTAAATTTATATTTCAGATAACAATAGAAGGTAGAAAAGTGGGAATAAAATATGAAAAAATATGAAGCTCATGTTCCTTTTTATATTTGTATATATTTAATGGAATAAAACATTCAATGTGTTTTAGTTAATTTAGCTTGTTTGGTATATTCTCAACTACAGACTCTCACTTTCAGGCTAAAAGGAAGTAAATATGATGTAACTGTGCTAGTAACCTTTGATGGGATGAAAACAGACTCTTTGCAATTTTCTGTTTATCTTTAGATTGGCTACATTTCTCTGTGTAAATGCCAGCTGCTGCGGATTTGTGGTCTAGGTATGGGTGTAATATGGTACAATAATAATAAAATGCTGATTCACATGAGAAATGTCATTCTTATGACCAATGCTTCTCTGTCTCAAGAGAAATATATAATATATCTTAGTACTGTAATAATAATGGACCTGTGGTTTCTAAATTCTTTCACACACACACCATTTAGCAGCAAGAAGTTCTGGAGATAATGAGAAAAGCATGAGTACTCCATGAGTTCTCCCTCAACGACGATAGACTGCTGAAAGATTTAGATTTAGAAAATGAGCTTTATTTGAATAGCCCTCAACAGATTATCTACAGACATGTATATTAAACATAATATGAAAGTCTGTTTATCAGCAGCATTATGTTTAGGATTAGGATTTGGACCAGGGCTTGCGGATGAGGGTTAGGTTTTGGGCTGAGGTTAATGGTAAGATAGTGACGTGTTAATTTATATATTATGCAATTACTACAACTTATAAAGCACCTGCATTTACTGCATTTACAATCTGAGGGTTTGACTTTCAGGAGCCTATTTTCAGAAATGGTCAAAAATAGCCTAAAAAAGTCCTTCATTGAGTTCCACAGGATTTAACTATTACAAGGAGACATGAATTAAATTTACATTTAGAATGTTTCTTTCCCTTGAGGGGAAACACTTTTATGGATTATACAGTTCAACCACTAGATGCATTTGAGCTGCAATAGCCTGTACCTTAAGAGTGTCTGGGGGGGGGGGGGTTAACAACTTCAGATCTCAACTTTGGCTGCAATCTTCATGGCCTTTACATCACTATGGAAACATGGACTTTACATCACTATGGAAACATGGACTTTACATCACTATGGAAACACTATGGAAACATTCGTGGACTTTACATTACTATGATTTGTTTAATCAGAGTAGCAGAAAATGTTTATTCCTACTATTTTTCTATTGTTCATTTGATCCCTATTGTATCCAGGAAATACCTAACAATCACATTCAAGAAGTAGTCATACTTGCAAAGCACATAAATGATTCAGTGATTCTATTGAAAAAATGAAGGTGTATTTTTTTAGTTCTCAGAAATCATTAAGTCTTCTCTGAAGACCCAGGAGGCCCCAAGGGTTCTGTTCTGCACTGCAATTTTAAACAGCTAATTTTCCAAGTTGAGTGAAACAGCCGTGTAAGTTTGCTACAAGCCTCAAAAATGCCTTTCTTTAACATCCAGCAGTTGTTCTAGAGTACAGAGAGAGCTCATATAGTCCGCTCCAGCTGGAAGCATCTGTGTCACATTTGCTCAGGAAGAGCTGAATGCGTAAAATTGCCTGGTTTTACTACAAGGGCAAGGATACTTCTCGCCAAATGTTTTAAATTTTCTCAGCGGAAGGCTCGGGGAAGAGAACAGTGCCATCTGTTGCCCCTCAGTGTGGCGTGCTCTTGGTGGCTTCATTCTGTCACCTTTAGATTGTTGTTGATGAGAACCTCCAGGCTCTGTGGATATGAGCTCTCTAAATAGGCTGGCCAGCCTCTGTTTTTTTATCCTGATTGAGGAATGGAACTCTTCATTGAGAGTGACCCATCTCCGGTCCGTGTCGCAGCGGAAATGATGATTCTTGAACCAACCTCTTTACACCAACCACCATGACCCAGACAAGGCACTTGCGTAATTATTGATCCATTTTCTCCCTCTGTCTATCTTTTGTCCTTGCCTTTTTCCCATTTTTTTTTGCAGCATCCTCTTTGCAGACATTGAAGGCTTCACGAGTTTGGCATCGCAGTGCACTGCCCAGGAGCTGGTGATGACGCTTAATGAACTTTTTGCTCGTTTCGACAAATTAGCCTGGGTAAGCAAACACCATCAAATCCTAATTAAGCCCACAAGCCTGGGCTGAGCTCCTAACGCTGCCATGTTTTTGTCTCGTGGGTTTTCCTGAATTAAATCTGTCTTTTATTACAAATTCATGATTCATCATCCGAGGCCGAACATCTTACTTGATGTGGTACTGATAATTGTGATGGCCCTACCACTTGAAATACAATTTTTCAGCCTTGTGTTTTCATTTAAGGATCACAGAGTGATATTTCTATATTGAAGACATGTAATAAGAACCTTATTGATTCCTGAATGTCTGATAGGTCTGATAATCCTTTGCCACCGTATCAGTGTGTGCATAGAATTTGGTGAAAATACATGTTGTACATGTTGGTCCTATCTGACAATCCTACAGAACAGTCCTACAGAATACTACAAAAGGGCTGTAAAAACAGTTACAGCTGCTGTGGACTTACATATTAGTTACGTAAGCTTAATAAAAAAAAAAGACATAGTCAGATGGATGATTGCTATTAAACCTATATTGAAGTCATGTAATAAGAACCTTATTGAATCCACACATTGATTTATGATTGTGTGATATATCTAAAATGACAACAAAACTGGGAATTCCACTGATTTTTCAAAATTTCTGAATAAGTTCGCTTAATTAATTTTACTGCATCTAAATATTTTTATTACCTACATTTAAAAAGTAAAGGGGGCTGACGCTTTTATCCAGAGCAACTTACAATCATTAGTTACAGGGACAGTCCCCCTGGAGCAACTGAGGGTTAAGATGTCTTGCTCAAGGACACAGTGGCAGAATGTTGGGGTTTGAACCTGGAACATTGCGATCAGCAGGTTCACAGGTTTTACCCACTAGGCTACTACCACCCACTGCTGCTACTACTGCTTAGAAAGAAAGCCAAGAATATCAAAGAGTGTATTTAACAATGATGAAATATAGCTAAACAAAACAAATATAACTGCTCACTTCTTGGGGTATAGCTTTTAGAAACATTAAAAGCTTTGGACATCTGATTAATTTCATCAGAGACTTTGTGGTACTTTCATCACCAGTGAGACATCACAGTTTATTCAGAGTGATTTGTAAGCTTCATGTCAAACCATTCTGGATAAACTTGTTCAGCCTTAGTGGTTGAGTTATGCAGACATTTTAAAAGAATCAATGGAATTCCCCTTTGCTTTTCTCATTTGTGTGTGTGTGTGTGTGTCTGTGTCTGTGTGTTCTATTAGGAGAACCACTGTCTGAGGATAAAGATCCTGGGGGACTGTTACTACTGTGTATCAGGCTTGCCTGAGCCCAGAGCTGACCATGCTCATTGCTGCGTGGAGATGGGAGTGGATATGATTGAGGCCATCTCGTGAGTCTACTTCTGTTGTGTTTATTTTCTGAGTTCACAAAAGTGGTATAAGCACCTTCATGCACAGTGGTGGATTATAGACTATATTTTCAACTTAAAAATACCCCCAAAATGAGCATGCAAGCAGTGAGCACTACAGTAATATTGAATATTAGTGTAATAAACTAAAATTAATATCATAATAAAATATAATATTGCATAGTCAACACAATGAAACTGTCACCATCGATATGACACCCCACTCCTAACAATATATTCTGTTGTGTGCGTGTAGCTTGGTGAGAGAGGTGACGGGAGTGAACGTGAATATGCGGGTAGGGATCCACAGTGGGCGCGTGCACTGCGGGGTGCTGGGATTGCGTAAGTGGCAGTTTGATGTGTGGTCCAATGACGTCACATTGGCCAATCAGATGGAGGCTGGAGGCAAAGCAGGGTGAGCCTAAACATTGTCCACCAAGAAACAACCCTCGGACAGATCGCTCTGAACAGACTGCTATGTACACTGCTGTTCAAAAGTTTAAAATCAACACTCACATATTTTCAGTCACTTTTTATATATTGAATATGGAACCAAATTTAAAACACAACCAAAAACATTTTTAAAATAACACTTCATGACAGCTGACATAAACCTACTTAAACATTCATAAAGGCTTATTCCAACATGTGTTAACTCTGATAGGCACTTTTGATGTCATTTAACCGCAGGACATTTTATGACAACTGCTGCTTGTTGGAAAAAAAAGCTTTTATGCATGTTTATGTAGGTTTATGTCAGTTGTCAGGACATAAACAGGTTCATGTACGTCATGTAGCTTTACGAATACTGGCATTCCTATAATGTCATACATATCCTGAATGATGAACAGAGCTGTATGTGAGTCCTTAACAATTGAGAAAACAAGAACATCAAGAATAGAGTTATAGCCAAAGGGATCTTTAGTACCTCATAACTGAAATCAAATCTTGAGATATATTTGTAATTTAATAACTTCTTGTCATATTGAATAAAACATCAAAAAGGATCTTCTGGTGTCTAGTTTATGGTAATAAAACGTATATAGTCTGTTGCTAATGTCCACAGACGCATCCACATCACCAAAGCTACGCTGCAGTATCTGAATGGAGACTATGAGGTGGAGCCGGGTTTCGGAGAAGAGAGAAATGCGTACATTAAAGACAACAACATAGAGACCTTCCTAGTGCTCGGCTGCAGCCAGAAACGGGTCAGTTCTACACGCAGTTTACACTCACATAAGGGATGTAGAAATGCGTCATTGTGTTCCAGCATTGATCTTTGTTGTTATACAAGAATATGATACGATTGTCATATAAAATGTGAAAGTTTTTCTCCAAAGAAATTCTCTTATAAACTGTTTAAAAGGATAAAACGTATGGTGTATTGTTCTTGAGCTATGTGTTAGTAGTTCTTCCAGTCACATCAGTGTATTTAAAAAAAATCTCATTGATTGAATGAGACACTCATTGAATGTTTTTCACATACTGTTATTGTAAAAACATAAGAAAAAATATATTACGCAACTTTGATAAATCTGGAGTTTACCAGAATTAAACACAAAACAATTCTGTACCAATGTGGGCTATGAAGTGCTTGGCAAATATTGACAAAGATATGGGTTTTATATTGCATATTTCCTTAATGCAAAAGGTTTTGCACTTTTTTATTGGAAGGAGTCAATATTAAAGCAGATTTGAAGTCACGTTTTATCACGAACAACATTATAGCTGTAATGATCTACAGCGGCCAGATCGGCCATGATGTTATGCATAATTTCCCTTGTGTGGTTTTTAGCTTAATTCTGAATTGTAACAAAATAATTGGTAAAGTCGTGGTAAAATGTGAGATTTCTTAAAGAATCATAATTGACTTCTCTGCTGCACATACAATGGCTATAGTAATGTGTAATTTAGTTGTTTGTGTGTGTGTGAAGAAAGAGGAAAAGGCTTTGATGGCCAGGATGCAGCGTGCCAGGGCCAACTCCTCGGATGGGTTAGTGCCACGCTGGGTGCCCGACAGATCCTTCTCCAGGACCAAAGACTCCAAAGTCTTCAGGCAGATGGTGAGCCCTGCACACGCCACTCAGCCACTAACACACACACACACACACACACACACACACACACACACACTGAATGATGTTTCCACATTTTGTAATAACAGAAGCAAAAGCAACACGTTGTAATTGCATGAGCTTCAAGGCACTTTCTAAGTGTGAATTACTTCTGCTGGATCCTGCGTCTTATCAGCAGTGGGTCAGCTTTCCACCAGTGCATTGACGCACAGTGACAAACCCATAACTCACCCTCAGCTCAATAGAGGGAAGAATAAAAAATACAATACTAAAAATATCTAAATGAAAATAACTTCCACTGTAAAAATATTTGCTGGGCAACGAGTAATATTTGAATCATGATTGATCACATGGTTTTCTGTGATTTATTGTTATTTACTGCATTGATATACACAAAATGAAATAATGAATTCAAGCGTAGTGTATTTTAAAAGTACTGCTATAGGAAGAAAAGTGCAATAACATTTGGTTTGCAAACACTTTAAACAAATAAAGAGCTTTCTAACAGCAGTGATCCCTTTAACACAGTTATACAGCTGCAGCTCAAACATTTCTGTAAGTCTGAACTTAGACATTAATGGAATCAAATTAAATATAAAACAAAAGCTATTTGCCCCTGACAGGGCATTCACGTTGTAATGTAGTTTGTTATAGAAAAACAATTTCCCCACAGAGTCAAGAGCTTGAGGGGTGGAACCATTATAGCAGCTGCAAAAGAGGACCAACTAAATACGAAAGTCTTATGTATCTGCAATGTCCTTAAGCTCCCTGTTGGTGTAATGGTCAGGCATCCCAATACTTTTGTTCATACAATATAGGATAGGATTCCTGACCCCGGTGAGAACCAGCAGAGACTTAGACTACTGTGAGAATTAAAAAAAAACAGTGTTAATACACAATAAACTAATTGTTGCGGTTAAGTAAATAATGCATTAACGCAATGATAACTTGTTAACTTGCCCAGTTCTAGTAAAAGAACAGTGTATTCTTTTTATTGTCCGTTGCCAACTTTATAAGGGAAGTGTTTGAAATAAAACAAATCACAACTTACGAATTTTTGCGACCTTATTTTGCACTGTTTTAATTTCAGTCATAAGTCTTAAGAGCATACTTGAAGCTGAATTTATTTTTGTATTTGTTATTGAATGTAAATGTAATTAAGTAACTGTAATTAAATGTAGTAGAATGTAATTACATCTTAATTGTATAGCAAAGCAAAAGTAATCTTGACTTCCAGTTCAATCACCCCTTTCCCTTTGTCTCTCTCTCTCTCTCTCTGTTAAGTTCTCTTTGAGTCTTGAATTTGGTGTTTGCTGTAAAGCAGCCTGTGCTGAGTGTGTGTGTGTTTTTGTCATTCGCTGTGTTTGCACTGACCACTGTAACTAATCTCTATGTCCTGCCTGTCCCCAGGGCATCGATGAAGCCTCCAGCAAAGACAAGTGAGTAGTGCTTTTATTAGCGCTCCAGTTCCCTTGCACAGTCTGGCCCTGCTCCTCATGCTGGGTTACATTTCTGTAGTCTTACTGTAGCGTGTCGTCTCCCTATACCACTGAGACTGCATGATGTGAATATTTATGTAGGGGGTTAAGATCAATAAAGCCTTCCTTTGTGTGGCTTTGCACAGAGCCAAGCTGCCTGCTATAAATAGTTAAATAACTTTAGCGTTATGTCAGAACAGTGATTTGCACTACAGCGTTACATCACTGCCATGCAGAGGAGGATCATTATTTGATCCCTTTGCGCTGCATACAAGGAATTTCTGATAGCTCCTTCCAAACTCTACAGTACGGCTGTGTGACCTGTTGCTGTCTCTCTGTGGTGTGTGTGTGTGTGCTCTGATTTCTGTAGCCGATGCACTCAGGAGGCTCTAAACCCCGAAGATGAGGTAGACGAGTTTTTGGGACGTGCCATCGACGCCCGCAGCATTGACCAACTACGCAAAGACCACGTCAAGAAGTTCTTTCTCACATTCCAGACACCGTTTCTAGAGAAAAAGGTCCAAAACACATACGACTTAGATGCTAGATCTACTAACCCCATTTATTTCATTAACTACAGATTTTTGTTCTTGTTTTTCTTCTAAGTTGTTGAATGAACAACTATAAATGAAAATACATGAAATAAAACAAGTTTCCTTTATAACATGGAAAGAATATGAAACTGACGTCCCATGTCTGACATCCTATTAACTGGTTGTGTGTTGTAGAGTCAAATTCTAGGCTGCGCTTCAACAAAATGCACTAATTACTGTTTTATCATATTGGCAATCACTTAATAGGGCTTAGATTAAATAGATTAAATATAGATTAAACAGAATAAACACTTGTCCGATGATCCACATTGTAATTATAATTATATTTAGATCAGGTGGCTGAATAAAATATATGACATTCATGGATAGTAAAAGTCCTCAAATGGTGAAGATTTGTTTGTTAGCAAAGAATATTGAGTTTGTTTTACTAAATATTGGGCGAGTAACATGCAAATGTGGAAAATCTCAATTTGTGTAAAACTTCAATCCGTCAATCACATGAGGCTGCAGGGGGGGAGGGCAAAGGCCAGAATGTACTCAGCCTAGAGAAACTAGTCCCTGGATGTTTCTGTACTCACTCTATAGCAACATCATAGGACAGCTCAGGGAGAACACAGACTTCCAGTTCTCTTATATCACCTAACAGATACCCACACTGGATCACATCCCTTTGGGTTATAGAGGCGCCCAGAGTTAGGCCTATTATGTTCTCTTGAAGTTCTGGGAACTGATTTTAGACTATTAATTTTTGTACAACTGTCCTAGAAAGGGAGCCGAAAGGGAAAGGGTACTCATAACTGAAAAAAATATGTTTGATTGTTCAAAAAAGGTTCATCACATTTTTTGTTAAAACCCTGTGTAGTTCCAAATGACATACTGTACATTGTCATAGCAATTTTGATTCATCACTTCCTCTTCTTACAAAAAGGTCCAATATGTTTAAATACTAACCAAAATGCACGCACTATAACTATTTGTGTATTTGTGTTACATTTTCACTTGTGGTATTCCATAGATTTGGCTGGGAGTGAAGACCATTATGTAATTTGACATGTCTTTATTCCTGTAGTATTCTAAAAAGGTGGACGATCGGTTTGGAGGTTATGTGGCCTGTACCCTGCTGGTCTTTTTCTTCATTTGCTTCATTCAGCTCACTATATTCCCACAGTAGGTATAATATAATATATGTAATATTATATGTAATATAATATTGTAAAATGTAATTTAATATACTACATGTAATATGTACATTTAAACATATAACCATTTAACATGGATAAAATACATTGTTAGTTTTACTAATAGAATACTAACAGAAAAAACGCTTATTGCATTTTGCTCTTTTCTTCAGCACAACACTGATGCTTGGCGTCTTCATCAGTGTCTTTACAGTCCTTGCCAATGTCCTTTTCATATGTGCCATCTACTCCTGTGTTAAGGTGAGTGCTTCATTGTTTCACACTGTAAAGATTGTGTTTGAACTTAAGAACAAAATCAGAATCAAAATCAGAATCAGAAAACTTTATTTATCCCGGAGGAAATTGTTCAAAAAAGTAACCAGCTTGCCTTAAAATGTAAACTTAGTAGGTATTCCACTACCTTATTTTCTTAAAACATTTAATTATTATTTTGTGCTTTCATTGGCTTTAAATGTTGTTTTGGGTTCTTGAGTTATTGTGCTTTTTCTCTTTTCTGTCTTTCTCCTCCCTCAGCTGTACCCCACAGCTTTGCAGACACTGTCAAAGAAGATAGTTGAGTCACGTACCAACAGCACATTAGTGGGGGTCTTCGCTATCCTGCTGCTGTTCATCTCAGCCTTCGCTAACATGGTATGCACTGCTGCTCTCCAGATTTAGGATGGCTGTAGAAGTGATCCCCACTGATTGCAAAAATCATTGTCATATTTTAATTTGTGAGAAAATGTCATATTTGAAAGTGTAAGAAAACAGATGTCATATTGCCCCCTACACTTCTTGTAGTGAACTACAATCTGTTGCAATGTCTGTGTGTATTATATGAAAATTATGAAAATATTTTTAAATGCATACACATCAACATATTAATAGCTAATAGCCAACCTTGGTGCCTAATCATTGCAGACCCATCATATACGCACTGTTTTGGTGTTTTGGTGCATGTACCCCTTCAGACTTGATGGACACTTTGGGAGCATTATGTATAGTGGTAGTAGTGGTAACATAATGTGATGTTTCATCCTGCAAATGAATATAACCTATTTGGATTCCAGTGATGTTAAGGGTGTTCTTGGTTATCTGTTGGCAGTTTACATGCGAGAAGGAGGGAGTGATTGAATGTGTTGCTGACAAGCTGAACATTTCACAGAGCACAGTGACACTGTGTGTGCTGCACAACCTCACACATACAGCAGGGGATACACTGACACTCTGCCCCAGCCAGAAAACACCATGCCCTTTCCCTGAGGTCAGTGCATATGTGTGTGCATGTAACTGAATGAATGTGTTAATGTGTAACCTTCATTTTTGGATTCATATAATGAGTCTCCACTTCCTGTTTGTTTGACTGCTGGTGGTTGTGTGTGTTCTCCAGTACTTCACCTACAGCGTGTTGCTGACTCTGCTGGCCTGCTCTGTGTTCCTGCACATCAGCAGTATAGGCAAGCTGGCCCTGATGCTGCTCATTCAGCTCACCTTCGTGCTGCTGCTTGAGTGGCCTCTGGTGGTCCTGTTCGATAATGCCGACCTGCTGGTCACCGCCAATGCTCTGTGAGTTTCTACTGGTTTTGTTAAAGAAATATGGATAATATATTGGAAATTGTAGATACAGTGTAAAAGAAAGACACATTGGGCTTAACTAGCCTCAATTTAGTATATAAATTATTGAGGGCAGTTGGTGGCTTAGTAGTTAGGGCGTTGCCGCTGCAATCAGAAGTTTGTGTTTCGATTCCCAGCACTCTAGTGTCATCACTGAGGTACCCCTGAGCACAGTACCGTCCTCACACACAGTTCCCTGGATGCCCTGCATTGGTGACAGCCTCTTGCTTCAATTCATGAATGGATTGAATGCAGAGAAAGAATTTCTCATTGTTCCCTAAAAGTACTTAATGCCTAACTGGGTGTCTTACATGCGTTTTAAAGGTATGCTGCATTCATTTTACTAGGGAAATGGTGCATATTCCTATCCATTTAAAAATAAAAGCCTGAAGTCAAGGTTGGGTGTATAAAGTCATTCCACCTTAGGAAATATAACTGCACCAGTGTACAGTGCAATTGTTGTCACTGTCCAGAAATATATATATACAGTTGTGCTCATAAGTTTACATACCCTGGCAATATTTATGATTTCTTCATAAATATTTTTCAGACAAGTTGCTCCAGGAAGACTGTCCCCTGTAGTTAGGAAATGGAAGTCCCCAATACTGTAAATGTAAATGAATGTAACAGACAACTTTTGAAAGCAAATTGAAAGCAAAGAAAATCTAGATAAGTCTGATGTTGCTTATAATGTTTGAAAGTAAAATTGGAGCCATCATTCCCAATCAGACCCGTTCCTAAATAAAAACTTTCTCATCAGGCATGATTGCAGAACTCAAGACTAGCTCTCCAATAGAGATGGTGAAACACACATAGTAGACAATGCATTCGATTTTCACTGGAGCATTTAGAGAACCACATATTGTAGACACAGATATGATTATTTTTGTATCATGTTCAGCGTGATTTTGTTCTTCACTTTCAATTCTTGTTTTCCAAGACTCTTAATAGAGCCTGTGTGTGTATGCGTGTATGTGTGTGTGTGTGTTCTTTGTGAGTCATGCAGGTCACTAATGGGAATATTTCTATTTTTATATACAGGTCTGGTTACAATGGAACACATTGGTAAGTTCGTGACACCAGCGTTAATAGTGTGCTCTTGAGAAATATAGTTCAAAGTAAGAGCGAATGATAGAATGAGCCCATGTCATTCTGGCTAACCTTGAATCTATTTTTGTCTTTCCTTTTCATTGTCTTTGGCCTTCTAGAAACTCTTAAAACTTAAGACTGACACTTAGAGGCATGAGTAGAAGTGACATAAAATATTACAACCGGACTAAACATGCAATATACTCCATTTCATTGCGTTTCAGTGTGGCTGTTGTCCGCGTATGTCATTTTTATCAGTTCCTGCTTCTTGTTCTCCCTGCAGCCATGAACGGATGAGTAAGGTGTCCCTGAAAGTGATGACCCCAGTGATCCTCAGTGTGTTTGTGCTGGCGCTTTACCTGCACGCCCAGCAGGTGGAGTCCACTGCACGCCTGGACTTCCTGTGGAAACTTCAGGTAGGTGTCCCACTGGGAACATTTGGAATGGTCTTGAAACAATTGTGGCACGGTGGCACTCATTTTTCTTAGTTTAACAACTAATATGCCATCTAATGATCTATATTTTAGTTAGCCCTTCTCTTAAGATTACATCTAAGTGAACTGAATCACATTGTGACGGTCTGGTCAGCCACTGGTAGAGGCCGCTGCTTTTCAGTTTTTGGTTCTGTTTCTGTTCATGTTTTTGGGACTTTTATTTTGATTCCCTGTTC
>JBBPDC010000135.1:25952780-25973447 GCA_037974485.1 Hemigrammopetersius urotaenia
ACACACACACACACACACACACACACACACACACACACACACACACACACACACACACACACACACACACATTCCTAGCTGTATTTACTCAATGCAACTTATAAAATTCAAATGAAAGATTTAACAGTTCTGAGAAAAAATAAAAGTGAAAAATAAGAATCACTGATACAGATAAAGGATCACTCCCTTTGACTGTTCAGGTTCAGTCAAACTGGCCTGCAATCTTAAGGTCAATCCACAGATTTCCAATAGTGTTTAAGCCTGGTCTCTGACTAGGTCATGCAGGGACATTCACCATTTTCTCCTTCAGCCAGTGTGGCCAGTTTTACTGTGTGATTTGGGATTTTTGTCGGAAGGTGAACCTTTTTCCCATTGACAACTGCAGCAAGCAGCTTTGTGGCAGAGAACGTTTTTTCTCGTGAATTTAGCAGTATTCTGAGGCCAAGTAGTTAAATGTTGGTCTCAACTGACCATAACACTGTTTTTCCACTTGGCCTCAGAATCTTCAAGGAGCCCAATTAAGACTTAATGTGTTCTTCTCTTGAGGAATGGCTTTTTTTCTTGCAGCCCATCATACAAGCCACACTCGTTAAAGTATTGTCACATGCACTCAATGACCACTCATTCCCATTAATTCATGTTACTGTTTCAAAGTTGCCAAAGGCCTCTTGGTGGCCTCTGACCAGTTTCCTTCTTGGTCTACCATCCAGTTTGGAGGGACAGCCTGGTCCGGGGAGGATTTCAGTAGTACAAAACAGTTTCCTTTTGGATTGATAAAGCCTCTTAATATTTGTATCCATCTTCTGTCTTTTGTGTGTGTCACAACTTTATATCTGAGATCTTTTGACAGTGACTTGCCCAAGTTCTGGAATGTTCAAGATATGCTTGTTTCTATGCTGCACTAATTAAAATGATTGAACATCACTTGGCTTGGTGTGTTTTGGAGAAGATGAAGTGTTACACCTTATTGAGTTTACAGGTACTTTTAGGTGGGGGTGAACCTTTATCCATCTCAGTGATTATTTTGCTTAGTGATTATTTTTGCTCTAATCTGTTGCTATCATATCTTTCACTTGGATGTTGTAAGTTGCTTTGAATGAATACAGCTGGAAAGTAGAAACTACTAGAATGCTTACTGTACTTGGTGCCAGCTCAAAGAAGAAACCAGTGGTATCCATACTCATCAGCTATTTTGACTACGTTTTTAAGCCTAAGGCTCATCCCTCTATTATATGGATCTGATTGGTCAAGTGTTGCTGCTTAAAAATGTACACTATATGGACATAAGTATTGGGGCACACCAGTTTTTTAGGGTTTGGGCTAGGCCCCTTACTTCCCCCAAGATGTTTTGGACACCACCATGTTTCTAACTTTGTGAATACAGTTTGGGGAAGAACCTTTTCTATTCCAGCCTCAGCCTCAAGGCAAGGTCCATAAAGACATGGTGTGGTGACTGGCCCACACAGAGCCCTGACCTCACCTTCGGGGTGAACTGGAATGGAGATTGTGACCAACATCAGTGCCTGACTTTATAAATGCTCTACAGAATGAATGAGCAGAGATTCCCACAGAAACACTTCCAAGAAGAGTGGAAGCTGTTATATTTGCATGAGGGACCAAGACTATTTGAATTCAATATCATTAAAGTCCCTGTCGGTGTAATGGTCAAGTGTCCCAGTACTTATGTCCGTACAGCTGAAAAGGGGGCGACACACACATATGCACTCGCATGTAGTAGTGATCAAAATATAATAACCTCGCTTTCACTGTGAACTGATAACAACCTTTTGTTCCTACAGGTGACCTCTGATTTGTACCAAGTGCTCGTCAACAAGGGCTACCAGCTGGAGTGCCGTGGCCTTGTCAAAGTGAAGGGAAAAGGAGAGATGACCACGTACTTTCTCAACAGTGGCCCCTCCAACAGTTAGCACTGACCAAAAGCCTCTGGCTGCACTGAAATGAAGGAGAGAGCACAGTATGCTCAGAAGCGTACTGTTCTTGTCCTGTTGGAGTATAACCACGGAGGAGCTAAACAGTGGTCATCTATTGTATTTAAAATATGCACACACTGAGAATATGTTCTCATTCTTAGCTGCTCTCATAGACTGGCTGAAACAGTGAGCTGTCTAAGCGCTCTTGCCTTAGATGGAGATGACTTCACAAGAGGCCACATTTTCATTTATTTTGTCAGCAAGATTGTTCTATGCTAAAATGTGGATTCTTTATTTATTTTCATTTCGACTGATTTTTAAAGAAAACAACAGATAGATAGATAGATATATGCAAGGATAAATAATTCGAAAGCAAATGACCAAAGAACAAAAAATGTGCGATTCAGTAACACTACCCGTGTTTGATATGTCAGCAATCATCTGATTTTTTCCCCTATGATTCTTGAAGGTTTATTTGACGGGCACTTACTTTTTTTTGTCTTTTTGTTCCTACACCATCAAGGCTTCAGAGGTCAGAGACGAGCTGTAAAGTCACGTGACTTCCTACAGCCTATCAATGCGCGTTATTGTTCTGAAGCGTTTTAGGGACTATGTGAAGTGTCAGAACTCGATGAAGGACTAACATTAGCATTGGACATGAGAAATGTATTTTACAGTCTATGTTCGCATTGAGTAAGTTAAGCGTGTGTGTGTGCGCGCGAGTGTGTATGCGTGTGCGAGAATATTCTGTCTTCTTTAAAGGGCGTAACAGCTCACTGTGAGATTTATATAATCTATGTGCAATCACTTTCTTGCCAAATTGACTGCTCCCCAGCACGTCTTACTTTATTATCAATATTTCTATGTATATTTTTTGCCTTCATTCCTGTTAAATGATTGAATGAACTCCTCTCGCACCAAAAGGCATATTTTTATTCCAACACCTTGCTCCATTCCAAATATAATTGGTAGTAGGGACGGACGAGAGGAGGCGCTTTAACTGAAACTGCTTTAACGCTTTATCCCCCACGGTATTTGTTACTGTGTGAGTATTTCGTACAAGCAAACACGTTTTAATGTGGGGTCTGTAAAAGCACAGACACCGCTGTGAAGATACTGGGCATAGGTGAATCATTTTGAGAAGGTTTTAAGAGTGTTTTAATAATGATACTGTCTAAACGCTCATCATTTCTGCAAAACGTTGCCCTTGGGGCAGAATGTACGTGATTTACTGTTCCACTTAGGATTAGACCTGCTACAGTCATGGTGGTGTTTTTGTATCAGTGCCATCACTGTGAGCCATGATCCAGATTCTCCTGGATTCACCCCGTTTCCATGTAAATGTACATTTAGCATTTTTTTCTCCTCCGTAAGTGAAGGACATTGTCCCTTATTGCGTAAAACATGATGTTGCCACGTTCAGGACATTTTCCACCCACAAGACAAATCAATAAACTTGTGCTTTATTCCAAGTTGTTCATTCCATATGAATTTTGGAATCCCGCTGTATTGTGTGGATTGTTATTTTGAAAACAATTCTTATCAACTGTTATTTTTCAAAATCAGACAGTAGGAGGCGCACTGTGACCAGGCAATATTTTACTTGCCATTAAATCCACTTGGCTGTGTGGAGGTAAGTTTTCAGATGTCTTTAACTGTATGTTAGTGTATATGTTACAGAAAAATAATGATCACTTATTCTTCTTCTTTTTCTAATGATCATCATCATCATCATTATTATTATTATTATTATTATTATTATTATCATATAAAAGTGCATTGCCAGTATGTTGTTTGCTTGCCAGGTTTAAGAGTCTACAAATAAAAATAAATACATCCACAGCACTACCTCATAAAGATAAGAAGGAAAATAATGTTACTAATATTTTTAAAATCATTTTGCTTCCTGTGCGGTGCATGTTCAGCATGGAGGGTATCTTTATGAGTTTTTCTTTGGAGTGATTATAGAACCAGTTGCATTTGCAAAGACCAGTTTAAACTTGCAGTTGCAGAGAACGCTGTGGTATGGACTTTACTGACTGAAGTGCAGGATTATAAACTGATCTGTTATCAGTGAACTGCTGCTGGACCGTTTAGTGCGTGACTGACCCTGTGCGTCCAGTGGGCCCTCAGTGCCACTGCACTGTGCTGCCTGGGAGGGCTTGCTTAATAATGCATGAGCGTCATTAGAAACCAGAGAGGGCCCGTTAGTTCACTGTTATTTCCTGGGAAATGCGAGTCAGGGCGAGGTGATGACAGCCCTGTGCTTGGTGCACCTCACATTACACACAGCAATCTTTGGAGATTGAAAGAGTCAGGCTAGGATGAGATAGGATGAGATAGGTGAGATTATTTCCCATTTATCCATGTCTTGCTAACTCAGGAGACATATTTGTCTTACAGAAGGACAATAACTTAAGACAGCTGAGAAGTGCTAAACGTTCTACCCTGTCGTGCCCTACGAGTGGCTTTTAGCTTGGAGCAGAGGCGTCACTGGTGTCACTTCTACTTGACCCAGAAGTCAGATCCTCATCTTTTATTTAAATCGGGATTTGCAGCCTGCGTGGCACTGCAGTCCTGGTACACTGATATGGGTGGTTAATAACAACTCAAAGACACCGTGCCCCTATTCTCAAACAAGTGGGCTTTGAATCTCACCATTCTATCTGATCACAGCTGTGTGCAATGTTTTGTAAACAGGGGCTGGAACATTTGGGTCAGTTTAGCAATGGAGCTCACAAGTCAGCCAGAGGACAGCCATTGTGGTCATTTCGATAGGCTTCCACTGGGCCTGGCTTTACCAGGTAGTCTGAACAACAGTGTTAGGTTTCCTGTGGGCTTAGTTAATGAGAAACATCTCTGCAATAAAAAGACATTTTGCTTGCACATGAACCATGAGTGGCATCCCCATAGTCATAGATCATGGCCCTCTAATGATTTAATATGTAAGCTTCTGTGTTCTTTTAGTTCCTTGAGATGGCCTAGGCAAGTACAGACCTGTCCTGGACGGACAGTTTCTTGACATGACCAGCTAGATAGTTCAGAAATAAATAAGTAACTACTTAAGTTGGAATTCCAGGGTTTTTTTTAATGTTTAGAATAATTAAATGGTGCAAAGATAGAAATGGTGGTTGTTTTTGTCGTGAAATTCCTCATTCTAGAGAAACTTTCTGTGCCTGAACTGTTCTGGTGACAGGAACGTTTATGCCACTTAAACATGATAACAGTCTTATCCATAACAGGTCTCTGTGGCCAGCGGTTTTCATTCCAACCAAGGAGGAGCACATATGACCAAATGTTTAAAGATTGATCCCACTGAATTAAACAAGTAAAACCAGACAAGCTCCTGCTCTGATGGAATGAAACATTGCAGCAGTGTTGGATAAGACTGGACAGGCATGCCCTACAGTTCCCTCAAAGTTATTACATTAAGTGGTTATAAATGCACTGCCTGGTTCTTGCCATAGTTTTGAAAGGAGGTTTTGGACTAAACGCCCATATTCATAGGGGGCTGCCTTGAGTTCAGGCCTGGAGTAATGACTTTGAGAATGAGTTTACTCTGAAGTTATAAATGGACCAGACGTAAGGAGACTTATGGATTGCCTTTATTATCTAAAAAAAAACAAATGAGGCCATGAACACCACCACTGACCCTCTGTAAGAAATCTTTCAAGCCTCCTTTCTTGGTCAGTGTTCACTTTAACACTGTTGATATTAAGGATGAGCCAAACCGTAAGGAGCTTCCTCTGGGATCAATGAAGTTTTCTGATTCTGAAAACTTGTATATAGAAAGAATAAAGAAAAAAGGCATCTCCAGCTTGACCAGTGTTTTATCTTCTGTTAGCAAATGACTAGAAGCTGATCCCTGTAAATCTATGAACACTGGCACCACCAACAGGGCTTAAGAAAAAAACACATGGAAAACATGAGCATTTAAATACTTTAGTATTTAGTATTAGTAAATAACCTCTTAGTTCTATGACTATGCAACAGCAATAATAATAATAATAACAATAATACTAATAATCATAATAATATTAATGATAAAACATTCCATAAATTAGTTGCCTAAACATAAAACAAAGGGCTACGTTTAAAGAAAGGGGGACTTGATAATTTAGCACAAGTCATGCATAATTATGTTCTAGTCCTGGTGCTGCAGGCATTATACTGCAGTATTACCTGCCTCATGCTATTTACATATATATGTAAATAGCATGAGGCCCCGACAAAGAGACCGGGACAGGTTTAAAACGTGCGTGAACCGGACAAGTCACTGAAATATCAAGGTGAAATTCATCATAGCTTGCTTAGTATAGACCCATATATATATGAACAGTATATAAAAAGTAGCTGAATTACATTCTAAATGTAATCTACTGATTAATGATAAAAGGCATTATGCCCAACAGACCAAGTGGCGGCTGTGGACACTTTAAAGATATTGTGAAGACAGCGTTGTCTTTAATGTTGTTTTTAAGTATACATTTCCACGCTACACTGGAAGGACATGCATAGTCAGTCTTGCTCAGTCTGTCTGCATTGTTACACACACACACGCAAGTACGCACGCAACACACTCCCACATGTATGCACCACATACACTCAGCACAGTATCCAGTGGCACAACACACTTTCAATTATTTATTAGCTTCTCATAGGCTGAAAGAGGGAAAGATTCCTTTATCCTTCTGTTATTCACAAAGGACTACTATTAGTGCAACATGCAGTACAAAACGCACACATACACAGGTAGGCATGTGAGTAATGGAAATTTGTATAGCCTCATAAGTGTACACTGTTGTTTTAATAACTGTGAATAGAAAATAATACTAAAAAATGATTACAGAAAATTCTACAAAAATACATTCGCATGCTTTATCAGTAGACTTGTAAACATGATATATTTTAATACACACACATGCACATATATATATATATATATATGTGTGTGTGTGTGTGTGTATTAAAATATATCATGTTTACAAGTCTACTGATATATGCAGATCAGATGGATGGAGAATTTATTTCAAACCTTTCGAACAATTACGCAGGGATTATGCTGGGATACTGTGCTTAAATATCTCTATGTATTCAAACTGCATTTGTTTCATTACAAAAATGTGTTCTATTTTTCTATTATACTCTAAATGTACTCTGATCAATTTCTACATTCTCCAAATGTTTGTGTAAGTTAACATTTCAGAGATCCAAAATCCTGACAATGATAACACACTTTGCAAGAAGTTTTTCTGCTCCTCAAAGGGAAGCTAGCTTGCTAAACTCACTCATAGCTTTCAGTGCTCAGTGAATACCAAAGCACTCAATGGCATAATCTTGTTTATTATCCAGCTTCATGGAATAACAACTGGAACGTCACCCTTTGGCACTGACTGGCACAACTGATTGATGCCACTGAGCGACGTTCATTCATAAACAGCAACATGATACAGGAAAACAATGGGCATCAGTCAGACCCTGAGCAGATAATAAAGAAGCTCAAGTACATTCAAATTGGCTTAAGAGTAAATGATCAGAGGACAGAGAAAACAAGATGGGGAGGGGGGGAATGTTGAGAGCTTTTAATTGCTTGTCTTGCTAATCCTCGTGGAATAAAAGAGAGCTCATGCCCAGTCCTTAGATGATGTTCCTAATAGGGTTGGGTTCTTTTCACTCTGGATCATGTGCTTTCAAGGTGGATTTGTTTAGCTGTGTCACTGTACCTAGGCTCAAATTTCCAACACGCAATAAAACCGACCCAGGGGGCTTTCGATACAGTATAAACTGGGGAGGTTTCATTCCAGGTCACACAGAGGCACGCACAGACAATAACCAGTGAGAAAATCCTGCTGCTACTTATCAAAAAGTGAACAGTTAATGAGCTAAATCAAGTACAATGCATACACTTTAAAAATAAATAAATAAAGGATCTTATTCGGTTCTTGGCTTGGACATAAAGTTCTAGGAAAAACCATTAAATGGTACAAAACCTTTGCATTATGCAGAAGCTTCTTTAAACTTTAAAATGTTCCTCACACTCGCACATCTCATTAAGAACAAATTGTTCTTTAAAGCAGAGTTTCTTGAACCAGTACTCAGTCAAAGACTGTCCATATTCCTGCTTTATCTTTTTTTGACTGTTTTGAGAATCACTGCTTTAAAGATTCTTCAATAGAAAGGTCCTTCAGGGAACCAAAAATGGTTCTTCTATGGCATCACTACAAAGAGTCCTTTCAGTTGTGCTCCTTCGGGTTACTCGGCTTGGAGGACAATAATCATCTGACCTTGATGCGCTGATAAAATTGCCAACGAAATTAATGTATTAATGTAGAACTGACTCTCATTTTAATGAACCCTTTCTAGCTCTCTCTCTCTCTCTCTCTCTCTCTCTCAACCAAAATCCATCCTGAGTATTTCTGTTTTCTTTTCTGCCTTGTTGTGGAATGTGGAGGGGAGCATGGGCAGGTTCAAGTCCATGTCTCTGTGCTGGATGAACGTCCGTAACTGCACCGAGTTCCTTTTTGCAGTGTTTCCTGGGCCACTAAACACCCCTCCCCCTCCTCCTCCTCCTGTCACTGTGTTCCTCTTTTCTTTTGCATGTCTCAGGCTCTTGATGACCAGAGTCTGCTGTCTTTGCGGTGGAAACACTGGTGGCTTCGAACCATTGACTAGAAAGGGGGAGGAGCTTGTGTTCGTCCCAGCTTGATGTTTAAACCCTACCCAAGTCACTTTCCTTGGTGACACCGTTCCCTGACGTAGTCGTGGTAACGGAGAGGTTTGTACTGTGGTTTCCATGGCGCTTAGGTGACGGACAGGATGTGTCCTTTCCTCTATGGCCAACAGGAGGTCCTTAAACCTCTGCCCGGCTCTGCTCTCCAAGTGTGCTCTGGGTGACACGCCTTTTTCTGAATAGAACGTCTGTAACTTCTCCAGCTTTTCATCATGGTGATGAGTTAGTTCTTCCCTTGAATAGTCCTCGGAGTGTGTGGCCCTCGGGTCGTGAGGTTTCGGTGAAGGTTTGGTGGTCTGGGTGTGCTTTTTGCTTTCTATGATTACTGGAACATCACAAGGGGTGGACTCACAGAGCTTTGAGCCACTACCTTCTCTGCAGGAGCATTTGGGAGGTGAAGCATGGACAAGCTCCCTTTCACCAAACACTGAGACAGAAACACAAATAAGTTATAAATAATGAATTAAGAAGTAAAACAACCTTTACATTATTATCAGTGCAAGATGGGTCTTAGGAATTGCTCTTAAAATGATTGAATAATAAATATGGAATTATGCAGTGAATTAAAAATACATAAAATATTCTGACTTTAAGATTCAAAGCAGTCTTCTGGATCTTCATTTTAAATATAGATTAGCAATGCTACCTTCAGGAAACAGTCCTTCTCTTGTCTCTAAGGTGACTGCAAAGTCATCACTGGTGAAGGCATCAGCCAATGGTGTGGATGGGGAAGATGCTCTGTGCTCTGAGCCTGGTTGCTTCTGCCTGATGATCTCCTCAGGCCTCCGGGTGCCACTCAGGGAAGCTGTATCTTGAGACTGAATCTGTTGAGTTCTACTAGATTGTCTCTGGCTGCCTTCATTGGTGATTTCACTCTGTGGAGACTTACACAGACATTATTTATGCAGGTAAATCCAACATTACAATTAATTTAACATATTGTTTTGATGCAGTACATATTTGGAGAGTTTGTAATTTATTAAACAGTGATCTAGTAAAAATGAATCAAACCACTAGTCAGTCCCATCCATTTTCATGGAAGTGATGTTCATCAGTTTAGATGCAGTTTGCCCAGTTCTTCTGTGACAGCAATAAGCTTCCATCGTTTGTCTCCATTAACATAAACTTGCTGTCTACATTAACACCTTCACCAAACTAAAGGAGCAACCCTTTTGACATTTGATGTAATGTTTAATACACACATCCCGTGCCAGATTACCTGTTGCTGACTCTTCAGTGATGTGTTGTTCCTTTCGTTCCACGCAGGTTTATTGTGGTTCCACTCGGTGGTCTCCACTCTCTAAAAGAATCACAACGAAAATATTCAAACTGCTTCTGTCGGAGATGGCATTTTTAGGAGAAAGAAAAAACATTCCTACATATAAACATTCCTAATATAAGTTAATGAAACAATGCAAACGTTTTCAATCTCCCTTAAAATTCGTCAAATTTGTCTGTGTAGTGAATGACACTTACACAGATTGTCCCAGCCAGTATGTTGTTTGTAAACCAATACACTCTCAAAGTAAATTGTTTTGTTTGCAGATCTTCAGAGAAATGAATTACAAACTGAAAACATTCACCTTTTTGTTGTTCATCCACTGCTGTGCTGCTTTGACCTTGTGCTTGAGATCACTGACCTGCTGAAGGTCAGGTTTCCTAAATTAGTTTTCAACAGATTGTATTTTGCACCATTCACCCATCCTTCAGTTTTTACTCCGGTATCAGCCAGTGAACTCTGTAGCTCCTTCAAAGTGATTACTAGCCTCCATGGCTTCCCTCACAAGTCTCCTTTTTACTGTAAAGCTTTTGTCTTGGCAGTGCTCACTGTGATATCAAACATTTTGATATTATTTTGCAGTCTTTTCTGATGCTGTACACAACTTTAACTCTCCCTATTTTCCCTAATAGGTTCTTTGGTCTTCATTTTCACAGCTTTAAATTAGCTTGAATTGGCACATAGTTGCCAATTGTAAGCCAGTTATTTCCTCTTTAAACTGTTCAGACTTGGGCCTTCCACAGCACTGGGGCTGAACACTTATGCAAACAGTATTTTTCAGTAGTCAGTGTTTTTTGTCATGTAAAGTAATGCATTTTAAGGGAAAGCAGCATTTTAAGCAGAAATAATGTCATTTGTAATACTGATAGATCAGCTGACTTTAAGGGGGTTGTATACTTTTGCCAGGCTGTTTGTGCGTGTGTAATTACATATAGATGTGTATGGATCCATGCATGTGTGTGTATGTATGTATGTATGTATGTGTGTGGTGTTATAATGTGTTTTCTTTAACGTATTTAAAAGTTACCTTCACAGTTTTGGGTCCTTTCTGGTGCCTGATGAGTTCTTTCAGGAGTAGCTGGTAGGTAGCTAAGATGGCAGAGGGTCTGTTGTTGATCACAGTGTGGATAATGTCTGACAGACTGTAGTTAAGAGACTCAGTCATGTAATTTAGTACTGATGAGTTGAGGTCCTCGGGCCGCAATCTAAGACACATACATTTACTATAAAGTATTGCTGTCCATACAGTGCTTTGAAGATGAGTTACTTTAATATAGCACAATTTTTGAAGTCTTTGGTACTTCTACCTGTTCTTATAAACCACAGTGTGTAGAGGTCTCTTGGTATAACCTTCGTTAAGCCATTTCTCCTCCATAGCTGCTTTTATTGTCGGCCTTTTCACTGGGTCTGGCTCTAGCAGGGACAAAACAAACTGTACAGCACCTACAAACACAATAGAAAAACTTTTTATTGAATTTCATAGCAGGGAAAGATTAGTAATTAGTACATTACTGTGCACTTGTGAAAATAATATTTTAAAACTGTTGTTTTTTTAGTATTACTAAATATTCTAGATATAACAAAAACAATATATTTTATGATTTTATGTACGGTATATAAATATAAAACAGCTGGAGGCATTGAAGAGAAACCTGGAATTGATCCTGTGTTCTCCTCAACAGCTCACAAAATATCAACTACTTTTTCACAAACATGTTGATACTTTATACTGCTTTCTTGTTTGTTTGCATTTATTCTGATGTTAACTTTGTAGAAACAAACTTTATGAGAAAAATGACTTTAAACAATTTGCATATATATATAAATGGTGGGTGATTTTGACAAAATGTGAGTGTAGTGTAGGTTCAGAGTAGGTGTTCCTAATACACTGGCAACTCACCTCTCTCCCTTATTTGACCTCTCTCTCTTATTCTCTATCTCTCTCTTTCTCTCTCTCTCTCTACCTCCCTCTGTCTCTTTCTGAGGTCTAATGGTTTTAGCCCTCTTGCATCATGGCAGATCAGATTAGAGTGGTGTACTCCTCTCTCTTACCACCTTCACCAGCCCGGGGGTGACCCAGGATCAGTGTATCAGCTTGGCACTGCACATGCTGTCTGTGTGTGGTGTGTGTGTGTGTGTGTGTGTGTGTGTGTGTGTGTGTGTGTGTGTGTTGTTAGTGTAGGCAGACATCACATTTACTCATTCACTTAGGGAGCCACACAACCTCTGGGTGCAAACCAGGTCTGGGCCTTTAAAGAGACACACACTCTATCTGTGCACATACATTTAAACAGAGGTATGTCATTGTTAATATTCAGCTAAAAATGTCCTGTTCAGTTTACTGCAGACAAATGATCATATACGCTATAAGTTGCTTTACTCCTACTGATTTGTAACATGGAATTTATGTATATTTAATGCGCCTCAGTGTTGTGTTGGAAAGCGGTTGGTCATGGGCTGTTATGTAAACAGTGGGGTGTGTGAGGGTGTGTCTGCATGATTGTGATTGCTAAATCTCCACAGAGCCTCATCTATATTTTATGTGATGTATCAAATGGTCAGATAATCACAGTGGGGAAGGACAGTTTGTATCATCTTATCTCCGCAGTCACTTCTCACTCTGCCCCCTCCCAATCTGCGTGTGTCTGAAGGTGTGTCTGAAGGTCTAGTTTAGCCTCAGTGCAATGTGTATTAAATGCAACCATGAGTCTGTGAGGGACAGAATGCCATTATAACTATCATAGAGCGATAATAGATCTATCCATTATCTAAAATGCTTTTCCTTTACCGGTGTTATGGTGGTGGTGGGGGTTATATTCTTAGGGTGAAAGGTGGAGAAACACCCTGGACAATTTACCAGTCCAATTAACACACTCATTTGTCTGACTTTGCAAGTCCATTCATTTTAACATTAAACATAAATAATATACATCTAAATGTCAGCCACCAAATACTCAGCTCTGGAGGGTCAGTTTGTGCAGTACCTTTACTGATGTCAGGTGGAACAGTGCTGATTTCTCCATTGATCATTTTTTGATGAAGTTGTTTTATGTTGAAGGGCTCCACTGTGAAGGGCAGTGTACCGGTCAGCATAGCAAACATACTCACACCCCTGCACACACACACACACACACACACACACACACACAGATCAATGTTAATTAATACTGTACAAAAATAGAATGTAACCACAGAATGTGAAGCATACTTAAAATAATCTGGTATCAGCTAGTTTTTGTACATTATTTGGAAAGATACAAATCCTTGCAATATTTTGTTCATCCAGTAGTTATTCTTATTAATGAAGTAATTAATAATTGCATTAAATGTGTATTGTTTGGATTAAGGTTGCACCAATACTGTATCAGTACTGGTGGCAATACTTTTTTCCCTGCACACATTCTGTACTAAAACAAGTGCTAAAGCACACAAGTGCAGTCTAGTCCTGCCTGCATGTGTGCCAGCAGATTGTTTCCACTTATCGTTACTATGTATATGAAACAGCATATGGTACACGCCCAGCTATATTTCAGCTTATATATTACAGAAAAGAATGTTGGTAATTTCAGTGGATGTTATTTGAGTAAAATACTTACATTTCTCTTTGTTTTTTTACATATTTAACATTTTTATTCAGTTATTATGGTTTATTTATTATGTGCTGGTTGCAAGCTAACTACATAATCACAGAACCAACCAGACTGTTTCTCCTGACAGTCATTAGGCACTTCAGTTCACAGATTTTCTCCTGCCAGAGCAGATAAAAAACAGATGTCCACACAATATGTGACCTACCAGTCCAAAACAAAGTTTCAGAAAAATGTCTAGAATGTACATCCCTAAAAAATTAGCAGTAGAACTGCTGAACAGTCTATATACTGAATGGATGAATATAGCTTAACGGCGTTAACCGCGCAAGATTCTTCCGCCTATCCGTGCGATAAGAATCTCGCGCTGTTAACGCCAGCACTAACATATATATATATATATATTAATAGTAAATGCTTTCAATAAGAGCTGAGTGTGACTTCATCAGAAGTCACCAGTCAGTGGTATGGTATAAATATCAGAATATATATAGACACTTATGATAAGGTTAGACAGAGTTTGCATTATCAGCCGATACAGTTATTGGTACGTCCCTAATTCATATCCCGCACTACATATATACGTATGTATGTTTATCCTTGACCTTTGTATTATAAGCCTCACAAGGACAGATGTGAAACACGTCCTGTTTTTTCTGTTTTGTTATAGTTTAACCTTTTTAATATGCTGCAAATGTTGTCATTATTCTTATTTAATGATGAGAATTATACACATATGATGCATACTCACACAGACCATACATCCACTTTAGGGCCGTACTTTCTGTGTGCGAGCAATTCAGGGGCAGCATATGCTGGACTTCCACACTGAGTGTTCAGCAGCTCCGGAGAGAGAGAATCCACCTTCAGAGTGTTACTCAGACCAAAGTCTACCACACACACACACACACACACATACATACACACACACACACACACACACGCACACTGAAGATTATCAGTTTTTTTTATTCTTTTGACTTTGCTGAACTATGACACGTTCTCTGTTTTTGCTGCCACTGCATCACAGGAAAAGAGGACCAGTTACAAACAGATGTTGACAGAAGTTCTTATCATAAATAGTCTTGACTGAAATATTGCTGGCATATTATATATATTATATATATATATATTAGTGCTGGGCCTAATATGACATTAACGGCGTTAAATATAATACACATTATATAAGTTATAAATGAAAAAATGTAATTATTACATATTTATGTAGGGCTACAACCAACAGACTGCACTATGCACTGATGTATGGTCACTAAATATATAAGGCCACTAATAAGTGTCACTAAAAAAGTATTTTTAAAGTAACAGGGGCCTCATGAGTTATTTTAGTTAAATAGATAACCAACATTTCCATTAAAAGTGATAGAGAAACTTCAGGTAAAACAAACTCCATAGTAGATGGCAGAACAGTGGTCAAGGCCTCCTTTCCAAAAAACACATTCTTCTCTTTTACATCTTCTCAGTCCAGTGGTGCTCTATAATGAATTAAATTTTTGTTAGTTTAGTGGAGCATATTTTGAAGTAGCTACAGCTGGAATATCACTACTGTTCAGCTGGCTGTGTGGGTGTTTTAACCTGTGTTTCACATCATGGATAATATGGGTTGATATGGAACAGTGACAGTCTTTAACACGGCTACATTTCTGATTAAAGCACTTTTTGCGAAAGACATGTGGAACATATAAGTGGAACTTTATCGTACACAGACTGTTTGGCATGTCTGGATTATTATTTTTTATAAAAATGTGTGTGGGCTCCTGTTTTCTGGAACATTCACTGGAATTCAGAAATACCTGAGGTCAAAGTTTAGAATGTAGATGCTGTAAAGATTTAACAGAAACTCCCAAAGGACAGCCATTTAGGCCTAAACACTCACCAACAATCTTAATGTTGTTATGTTCATCCAGAAGGAAGTTCTCAATCTTCAGGTCCCTGTGAAATATTGGAAAGAACAAAAAAGAAAACACAGTTAAAGGAATCTATCTTTTCATTTCATGTGAATATCAAATGCCCACAATTTGAGGCCATCCACACATAAATCCCTCACATTTCAAATGGAGTTTTCCATAAAAATACCCTCGCCTTCAGAGCCATTTTCATTTTTTCCCCCTTTTTTACAGACATGGCTAACATCTCAGAACGTACTGGGTGGTTTCACACACACACACACACACACACACACACACACACACACACACACACACACACACACACACACACACATAAGCACAAACATAAAAACTGTGAAACTAAGAAATGTAATACAAAATGTTATTTTACATGCCTTGTGCAACAAGATGGGATCTCAATCATTTCATTCCAGTCTCATAAGCATGTGAGTGTGTGTGAATGCCTGTGTGTTAGCAAACTTGATTAAAGCTTTATCAGAGTTAGACTGATCTGCCTCTGGTTTGCCCTCAACCCGTTACTATGGAGACAATATGTGTACTGACCTGTCCTGCAGTGCAATGGGAACTTTTTCCTCAATCAGATCTCCAGCCAATAATGCGGTGAGTGTGTATGTGTGTCTGTGACAGTGTGTGTGAGTGAATTTTGATCTGAGGAGTCTTCTTATAGAACTGGGGACTCTGTCAGTCTCATTAAAGAGAGTGTGCATATGTGTGTGTATCTGATTTTTGCATTACTCGGCTTCATCGTGGGACTCCATTAGTGCGGAAGTGTGTGAATGATGTGTTAACCATAGCGGCACAGAGTGATGAGGTCATCAAGAAGCTTAGAGTATTCCCACTCTGGCGCCCTGCTGAGCCTTCTGCAAAAGCCAGCAGTCTCATGCCCCCCCACACACACATACACTTGCTCTTATTGCTGCAGCTAAACAACTCAGCAGCGCCTCAACTCGCTCCTCTGTCTGCACTGACCCTTCTTTCTTTCTCACAGTTTAATTCTCACACACACATAGACAAAATACCCAGCAGTGGCTCTGTGGTCAGAAACTGACTATTGATGAGAGATTAGAAGGTGACTAACCAAAGTTGAGGCCTAGGCCCATGTATATGAAGTCCTATATTTATTAACAGATGGCAGCTAACAAGCTGTGCAGCACCAGCACCATATGGACTACAGTCAGTTATTACTACAGTTATTGTGTTATTGTGCATCCATATGGTTGTTAAAGAGTACCTGACAGATCACTATACAAACTCACTGGACAAAATAATAGTCACAGAACCCTTACCTGACTGGATTGATGCTGTCGTTTTTATATATACAATACTGTATACATGTTTTCCATTGATCTACAGCAGTGTTTATAAATCTGTAGTAATGTTAGACGACTGCTGACTTTCAGTTCATTTTTTACTTGAATCTATTGATGTTTATAATCTATTGATATTTTGTTCAGGCTTGTATATTGATCTGGTAAAACTGACATAGATAGGTAGTTCCTATTTTCAGTGCAAAATCAATTTAGAACTTTTGTCTTCGTACATTTTTTGTAACATTTTTTTGTAATAAACATTCAGGATACTTTCTGGTGTTTATTAAGCATCCTGTAATTATAGGATGAAGTATTTTGTATTCTGTATTTTTTTATTCACACTCATTACATATGTATTTGTGTGTTTGTATGTGTGTGTCTGTGTGTGTGTGTGTGTGTGTGTGTGACTGTGTACACACTGCTTCCATAATTACCTGTGCACTATGCCATGTGTATGTAGGTGGTCCACGGCAGACAGTATCTGACGTGTGTATCTGCGAACCTCTCTCTCCTCCAGGCGTTTGCGTTCACAGATTCTGTCCATCAGATCTCCCCCGGAGCACAGTTCCATGGCCATATAATAACAGTTCTCAGTCTCCAGCGTCTCAAGCAACAGGACGATGTTGGGGTGCCGGATCATCTGGTGGATTCTCGGCTCACGCTTCATATTCTTCAACACGTACGAGTCCTGCCGCGCCTTCTTCTTATCGATCACTTTAATTGCCACCTGACACACACACACAGACAACACAAAAAGAAAACCTGATGAAGAAACCAAACATACACTGCCTGTCAAAGGTTTGGGGACACATTGTCTTCTAGATATTTATTTTCAATTAATGACTCACTAATTATTTCCACTATTCTTGTCTAATAAGTAAGGGCTTTGCCCTAACACCATAGAGACATTAATAATATCAAAAAATTATCTGTTTCTCAGATTTTTGTGTGCTGGTGAGCAGTGACACAAACAAAAAGTAATACAAGTGATCCATTATTTCTACCTGTTCATTTTCATTAAAATATTTGGAAAAGTTAATTCTCCCCAAATGTCCAATGGGGAAGGCTCAGATTTAATTCAGTGGAAATGCTTCTTGTAGGTTCCAGGCACTGTAGCCTAAAAACTTCCGAATGTCTGAAGCACATGCCAGCATTGTGGGAATACAGAGCCGTATAAATTAGCAAAGAAGCAAAACTCGGAATAAACTGAACAAACAACCTCTCAGGATTCAACATTTTAAATCATTAAACTGCCATAAATCAGTGATGTTGCTATTTATGTGTGTTGCCATAGGCTGCCAATATTAATGAAGAATATATTGCAGTTAGGGGTAAGGGTAGAGTCCTATAGGATACAGAGGAAAGCTCTTAAATCTAGCTCTTAGTCATCACTATAGAAACTTGGACAGGCAAACAAAGTGGTCAGAGAGGACTCAATGACCCATTTGAGAGGTCCACACACACACACACACACACACACACACACACGTTCACAGGGATATATTGACTGAATTCAGTGACCCATGAAACAGTTGATCACCAAGGTGAGGTAAAGGGGAATAAGGAGAAACACTTGCTGGTCACAGCATCCATAGTCATGTTTAATGATTTACACAGACACATATGAACACTATCACTGTGCAGCTCTATGCATGATGTAGTTTTGTTGTTATTATTATTGCTATTATTATTGTTGTTGTTTTGTTGTTGTTTTGTTGTTGTTGTTAGCATTATTGTTATTAGCATTATCATTCTTGTTATTATCATTATTAATTATTTGTATTAATAATAATAAGATCAGCAACAATTATTTCTACTTTTACTATAAATTTGTTGTAGTTCAAGACACATTTGTCATCTGTGTCATTTGTCAACATTAACACTGTGTAAAAGTCAAAGAGCACTAACAAACTTCCAGCGTCTAGTTTCTCTGAACCAGCTTAACAATAATTTAATCAATTACTCTCAATTTTAGAGATTAATATTAAAGTGGCAAAGCGTATTTTTTGCCATTATAAACTGATTACAGACACCATCCAGCAGAACAATATTTGAAAGTAATTTAAACCATAAACTGTGTGAGCCTACCAGAAGCTAAATTTAAGCTGACCCCAACCACACACCACTCGGAATCCACTGCAGTGTCTTAAAAACTTCAGACCACAGAAGTCTGGACTGACCACAAGCTACAATGGCCTAGTACCAGCAAGAAAAAGGATTAGTTACTCGTTTAATCATCAAACTGACCTCTTACTGACACTTTTATGTTAAAATAGATCAATGAGTTACATTTCTCCCAAATTCTAGGGGTTTTATTGGTTTTGGAATAATAAGTCTTAGGAATAAGATAATATTTCTGCATTCCAGCAATTGTATTTATTCTTATGAAAATTACTTTATTGTTTTCTATTGTCGACTTTGACATGAACTGTATAATCCTGTAATCACACTTTCCCATATTAATGGAAATACCTATCATCTATCTATAAATCTATCTGGCCAGAGTTAAAAAAGTCAGCATCAACAACAACAACAATCTGACGGCTGCCTTTCAGTGTCAGTTCAGTCTTGCTTTATTAATGCTTTATGTATCAGCAACGCGGGTAGATAGAGTGAGCCTCACCGTAAACTGAGAGACACGCAGCATGAAATATGGATGACAGCTCTTCAACATAGCGATGACTGGCACCTCATCGCGTGTTATGCGACTACTCTGATTGACATAAGTGTGTGTTTGTGTGTGTGTGCGCGCATTTTCCTACTTTACCACTACTGTATTTGCCTGAACAGTCTCTGCTGACAATGTGGCCATTAGAACACTATTGTGGATTATATACTGTATTTCTATCACTGTTTGATCTATAATTTATGTCCATAGGGAAATATTTAATATAATTCAATGAAACATCAAACAATCAGTTTAAATTGCAATATGTACACTGCTTCCACATAAATACACAAAAAAATATATTCAACAAATTATGGATTATCTCACCTTCTCCCCCGTGCTAATGTGCATTCCTTCCATCACCTTGGCAAAAGAGCCTTTATTGATCATCTTTCCCACCAGGTAGCTTCCTACGCGTTTGGTGTGTGGGAAGTTTCTCACCAGTTCTCTGGGCACTTTCCCCAAATAGGGGGGCACAGACCGCTCCAGCTCCCCTGAGTCCGACATCATGCTGTCCAAAGATGCCTTGACTGCTGTTGGCATGTTGCCAAACTCTCAAACTACTGTGTTCAGGAACAACACACTTTTTTGCGTAGTGCTATTTTAACACATTTTGGATCATGCCACGAGAACACAGTACATCTCTGGCACAGACTGTGTCATTACAACACATCTTAACACATTAACACACTCCCAGTGTAAAAAGGAACATTAAATGTATTGTCCTCAACAAGATACAGAGTGTGTGAAAATAAAAAAGAACATGCTGGTTTGTACTTTAAACCATCTGTTTTAAGAGTGCACCTGCACCAATCAGTTCCCCAAAGCAGATGGAGGCATGGAGGAAAAGGAGGAAAGGAACAAGGTCAATGGGATCGACAGACAGACGATGGGCCGGTGGGTTTGTCCTCTTTTACTCCTCCTCTGATGTCAAAAATCCATTCCTTTGATTGTTGTTGAGTCATGCAATCCAAATTCTTGATGTAGTTCAATTTCTTTTCTGTATCTCTCAGTGATAATGACCATGTTTCCAAACTTACTCCTGGGTGCAGTCCACTCTCTCTGTCTTTCTCATCCTTTCTTCTCTTGGTTGTACTCTCTCTATTTTCTGTTCAGGGGAAGGTTCCACTGTCAGTGTGGTTGGTTCATGCACCCCCCATGTGCTTGTGTGTGTGTGTGTGTGTGTGTGTGTGTGTGTGTGTGTGTGTGTGTGTGTGTGTGTGTGTGTGTGTGT
>JBBPDC010000135.1:25987988-26004589 GCA_037974485.1 Hemigrammopetersius urotaenia
ATAGATAGATAGATAGATAGATAGATAGATAGATAGATAGATAGATAGATAGATAGATAGATAGATAGATAGAGACATTAAAACTGAGATTATCTCGTTTTCAGGAATTAGATTACATGTTTTGGAAAAACACACTGTGTCAGGTGAGGTCTTTTGAACATGTCTGAGACAGGTAAGATCAGAGCTAACCTGAAGTGAAGGTCCTTTTTTTCCTCTGTTTCTGCTGGCAGTTTATTAATAACTGTGTTTATCCATCACATGACCTTTGACCTTCAGTTTACACGTACTGGGCTTTGGGGCCCGTGTGTGTGAATGGCCGATAATGGGCTATAATATATTGCACCATAGCTTGTTCTTAATTGAGAGGCCATTTTAAAGGAGCATTAAGGCATGGCAATAAAATATTCCCCTTTACCATGCCAAGCATGTCCCTTGAAGGGCCTCTCTCACCCTCACTCCTTCATTTATGGAGAATTTATAAATGATTGAAACAAAAAAAGAAAAACTGAAATGCTCTGGTGAATGCCTGGCTTCTGTTCTTCATCTCTTGCTCTCTCCCTCTCGCTCACTCGCTCTCCCTCTTTTTCCCCCCTTTTTTAACTAACCTGCATAATCATGTCAGAAGTGCTCTGAAATGAAGTGCTAAGTGTTGGGTTTTATTGAAAGGAAACAGACTGGAACAACACGTGTGTTTTGCTGGGCCTGTTAAGGCTGTGCTCGCTGCTCCTCAGGCCAAATTCTTTCTTATGAATTACTACCTGCTTTCTGATGACTCCTCACTAACACACCGATGCCCGCTGAGAGCGAGGGAGAGAAAATGTGCGTGTGTGTCTGCCTGAGAAGAAGTGTGTGTGTGTATGCGTGTTTACATTGAGGAGAGGGTTTATTAAAATCACTAATGCATCTCAGTGTGAACAGAAAATCTGGTCCCAATTTTTGCGATATTTCTGCCCTTTTAATTTGGATATTAAATCGGTTGCCAGACTTCACAGCAATGATGCGAGAGGGCCCCTGCTACAGCGAACAAAAGAATTTATTTCTTTAATAAAAAAAACAACTTTTATAGTGAATCTGTGTATGAAATGTGTGGTTCTTGCTTTAGTTCTCCAGATGCAGTCTAGAGTTCATTGTGCAGCTAAAGTGCAATGGCATGTTACATTTAAAGCCAATGTTTTCTCCTTGACTTTAGTTTTATGCGTATTGTTTGGAGATGGTATGACAGGGATAGTCCCACAGAAACCAAAGGAGTGTTCCACAGTTCTTTTCAGAATGGCTGCATTCTTTTTATGAACACACTGCCCATTGCCTGAGACAGTGATTTTATGGACATTCTGTCTTAAGATTTTATGCTAAAACATTTTTTTTTTTTTGGCAGAGAAATACATACAGGGTATAGTAATTCAAAATAGTTACCAAAGAAAACTTATTTTTCCTGATTTACAATTACTGTAATTTACCATAATTAACATTCCATGTAAGACATGTGTAGCTTCACTGATCTTTTTGAATAGTAAATACAATGGCTATACTTCTACTGTAAAATCCTGCTTGCATTCCACACCATTGCAAAGAAAAGCCTATTATTTAACCACTATGAAACTAATCTGAAAGCTAATTACCATGATTCTAATGTGTATATCTTTATGAATAAAACACTTTAAAACAACTCAATTACTGGTAAAAGTCAACTGGAAAGACAAGACTGTGTTGATGTACAGGATAAGGAGTTAATACAGTCATTAAAAAGTGATGAAACCACAGCTCAGTGTGAAGGTTCATGGGAAAAAACCCATACAATACCCACCACTCCTTGCCCACCACACACACATCCGCATTCTCTCTCTCTCTCTCTCTCTCTCTCTCTTTGCATGGGTATGGTGCTGCAGAATGTATCAAAACAGAACCAGATGGGCACAAAGATGTCAGTGCCATGTGAGAAAATACAGGAAATCAAAGCTAACTCTGCTAGCTAATCCATATTTAGCAAGAACAGTTTTGATTTCTTTCCTCACCGTATATATATATATGTATGTGTGTGTGTGTGTGTGTGTGTGTGTTCACTCTTTTTTTTCAGTATGCTATGGCACCTCATTCGGCAGCCAGAATTAGCCAATTAAAAGAGATGTGTGTTTAACAGGGTCCATTTTCAGTGGCCTACTTCCAGCTCCCACAAAGACAATCCCGTGTTTGTGCAAGTGTTCGCATGCATGTGTGTATGTACATGTGTGTACGAAAAGGGAATTTGCACCTCACTAATGACGTGCGAGTTTAATACAAGTCGCTGTTTTCAGCATCACATGCAGCAGGTTAACGCCTCCCCCACCATAGCGGGTCATAATATGGCTTTGTTTACGAGGAGGAAGTGGGGGATATTAAAGAGGCTTTTTCAAAGGGTGCAGCGCACCCACCCAGACCCAAACCTGCATGCCCTCCGAGTCTCATAGGAAGAGTTAGAGTTTTATATAAAGTGTTAAAGAGTAGGACCTCATGGTCTTACATAATTGGAACATAAAACGAAGTGCAGGTAACTACTGCAGGCTTTCTTTTTCCACACATTCTGCATATAGTTCACTTCATAAGGACATAAAGCAGGTTCTACTGTCAATAGGTTCTCACCTGGAGAAAGCTTGATTTGGAAAGTTTTATTACTGTGTTGGTAGGTTTTTATTTTTTTTCAAAACGTGCGCTGCTAAGTAAGGTATGGCAGAGAAATGACCTCCTATGTGCTTTCGTGAAATGTGGAAAAAGACAGTAAAACTACTTATAGAAATTCAAATTCATTATTGTGCAACATTTACCCTGTTATTCCCACTTAATGGTAAGGCTTAACAAAGAACAGAACATGTGATTTTACACCCAAAATGCTGTTGTAAATAATGTTGTAAATAACATCCTTACGCCAAAAAGTGAGAACTTACAAGTGACCATTCCTTCAGAGTGGTGGACAGTAATACACCATACTTATATCTGATTTTTTTTTTTGGAAGATTGTTACTTTTACTCCATTTCATTCACAATAAATTATCCTGCTTTTTACACTGCTACTTCTACAAGATCCTCTGAAGTAAAACTCGATTTTCTGTAATATCATAAAGAATAGAACACACTTTTAGAAAGAAATGTATTCAATTTTAGTGGAATCTCTCCCTTAAATATCAAATGACATTCTTAGCTTCATGAGTGTAACTGGACTTTCAAAACTGGACCGGTTTTTATTCTCAGATAAACACAGTGGAATGTATGTAAGCTTTGCGAGAGCTGTGTGTTCCAGTGCTGCTTGTTCAGTGTGGGACTTACTGCATCATGGACGAAGAAAGTGAGGCCGGACTGCCATCCAGCTAACCTGAGTTTGGTTGAGTTGAGGCTGCATAATACATCATGAGTTTAGGCATGAGTGTTGTCAGTAACGAGGAGGTGTGGCTTAACTCCGCCAATCACCTGCTTTATTCTGGCGCCTCCTGCTAATTTATAATGTGCAGGCTGTGATGTGGCTGTTTTAGCAGGCTATAACTTGCTCCAGACACACATATAGTCTCTCTCTCGGTCTCTCACTCACACAGCTTCACCTGGCTGCTTTGTAGTTTCTCACTCTTTCTGAGCAGAACAGGAGTGAAAATGATGGCCAGTTTAGCATCGTGATGTGGTAATGAACACCTGGTGCTCAGAGGGCTAAAGAGCTGCAGAGTCTGCATGTGTTTGTTTGAACCCTGCTACACTCACACGCTCTAACTAATCTTAACATTAAAGGGACCCTACCTGACCTGTTTGGGGAACCTAATTAACCTCTGGTGTTATTGTTGATATGGTGTTTAACTTTTTCATTGTAATTACACAATTATCTATAGATATGTCGTTAATTACTTTATATTATGAACAAACTAGTATTATTCACCACTTTTTTCTGTTTGTTTTAACATAGAAAATTACGCTTTTTGCATGCTTTGTTTTCTATAAAACAGAATTTCTTGTACTTTCTCATAATTGTAAACAAAGCATTTACAGGCTCTTTTGGCAGTCGATGTCAGTTGAGTAATTATGCTGAACAACAGTGCTGGAGAAAGAGTGATAGGCACAAGAAAGGCAACTCTTTTTATTCAGGGACTCTTTTTGAAAGTGTTACACTAGCGTTAACGTGCTAATCTGTTATTCAGTTGCTCCAGATGTATCAGGGTGGGCATCAAGACCTGCCAAAACTGGTTGGAACTGGAGGATTACCACCAGCTAAAAGCTCATGCTGCGATGAGGAACTTAATATTTCTTAAAGGGCTGATATCATACATATCATGGAAAACTTAATTTCCCTTTTTTTCCTGGAAGAGTTTGTAAGCATGGCAAGCAACGTAAAAACTCTATTAAGGGAAACTGAGGTAAACTAGACTCATTTTAAAATAAAATATTTTGTGATTTCATGTATGTTTATATCTGTCTATTCTGCCTACCACAGTTCACTCCCACCCATTTCCAGTGAATTCATTAGAACCTTTTTGAATAAGGCACAATAAACAGCAGCCGATTTACATTTATGGCATTTATCAGATGCCATAAATATGTCTGTTAAAACAGACATATGTCTGTTTTAAAGGTATAGTAACAGACTAAAAAAAACTATCTGAGAGAAAGAGAGGTTGAAATAGAGTAAAAATCAATGGATTTTGATACATAAATAGGCATCTCTGTTTTTTCAGCTTGAGTTGATTCTTTAAATCATGTTTCTTGAAAGATTTTTTCACAAAACAGCTTAAATGGTGCAGTGTAGATAGATATTTTTTTATTCATTACTGTCTACACTCCACTGTAGTAAGTACTTAATAATGTCTAGAAGGTTCTGTTTTTGATTTCCATGAAACTGCTATTCAATAGTCATTAAGTGACTTCAGAGTAAATGACCACCGCATGGGCTTTAGTCAAGCTCAGTACTTTCCTATGAATGTACTAAAACTACATTATTGAGGTAGATGTTTACTTCATATCCTACAAACAATCATAGACTGTAGCTGATTCATAGCTGATTTCAGTGAAAAATGAATTACCTGTAGTCTTCTGAGGATGGTGTACCAGGCTATTACTGTATTACTGTACTGTTAAATATGTAGTTAAATGCAAAAAAATATAAAGTTGATCAGTATCTAAGTATCAGATCTAATACTACAGTATCAGTATCTAATATTTAAGTCCATACACTTAAAACACTTATATGGTTGATGCCATTAAATGACTGAATTGTTGTAGCTGCTCCAGACCACCTCATTCTAGTAAATGCTTTTCTATAAAGATTTAGAACACTGTGACTCAAACATCCTTAACTTTGCTGATGAGTGCAGTTGTAGCATAAGAAATTTCCTCTGCAATCAGTTAAGTTTTCTGATAATGATTCTGATTCTGAAGCCAGTATTCTGTCACAGGCTACAGATTTGTGCGTGACTGTTTGGAGACTGCAGTTCAGCATCTCACTCACCCTTAGAGCACATAAGCCAACATCAGAGCACCCCCACTGCTCTTTTCTCTGTTTGAAGTACAGCCTCCATCTCGTTCTTCCCTCGCTCCATCCCTCACTTCCCCTCTCCCCTTTCTCTCTTTTCTCAGTGTTCTACTTCTCGGTTCTTTCATTTCATGGAGCAGATTTAAATTTGGAACTTCCTCTACAGGGAGAAGACAGCAGAGAGACAGAGAAGGAGGGGGTTATCAAAATAAATGCCAGGGTGCCGAGACTTAACTCTACAGGTGTAGAGGGCAAGGAGCATGGACCACACACATGCACACACACTCACGCATACACACAGACACACACCACAAACACACACACACACACACACACACACACACACACTGCAACAGCATTTATTGCACTACATGCGACTATAGAATTTTAGCATAATGATCGTCATTTGCCAAGTGCAAAAACATCTCTCTCTCTCTCTCTCTCGCTTTCTTTCATTCTCTCTCTCAAACTCTTTCTCTCGCACACACAAAATCATCACCAGATTGCTCCACCCCTTCTCCCCCTCTTTCTCTGTGAAGTTCAGACCATCATGCATGAGTGATCAGAACATGGCCAGGTCGAGTTGAGGGGGGGAGTCCCACTGGAGAGCAAATTAGAATCGACTGCTTCAAGAGCTGCTTAAACGTATTATGTTTTATTGCTCCTTTCTTTACAGAGCTGTTGACAAAAAAGAAAGGGAGGGAGAAATGCAAAGCTGAAGGCCAGAAGTAATTCTGCGATGGCATTTTATGACGGAAACCTCAGCGAAATGCTATTTCAAAGCTTGTAGATATGTTTGTAGAAATATGTAGATATGTATTTATTTGCTCCGGCTAAAAAAGATTAATTTTCTTTTACAGTGAGGGGAAACACATATTCAGACAGTTTGGTTTATGTTATACTTCAGTGCATATATTCACTTCAAAGACACTTTACTAATACAGTGTATATTATTGAATCTGCGTACCATATTACACTGTGCATAATGCTTATGTCATTTGGTTAAATGTGTAAAGAGTCTATTGTCTTGGATACAGCACTATACTTTGACTGGCATGTTTAGAAATTGCAATTAGTGCAATTAGTACAAAATTCAGCTGTATGGCAACTCACATCTACTCACATTACATCCACATTGGTTACCTGTGTAGATTACTTATGTTGTACTGTTTCTTACATAGAACTCCCTAAATGGCACAATCTCAGTCTATTATGCTCTCTGAAGTTAGAATGTTGTTTAGCAGTTTGCTTTTAGTACACTGCACTAAAGGCTTTATTCTATGACTGATACCATGACATGATCCCCTGGTTCTCAATGCCTGTAGAACATCAAAGTAGCAGATAACTTGTGCTCTTTTATTCTGCTAAACAAAAATGCGAAATGCATTTAGTGTCTTTATAAAAGGTGTTACTGATGACCCCAAGAATACCCCAAAAATTAAGTATGGAGGTGGGAGCACCATGATATGAGACTACTCATTTGTAAACAGTATTACACGCCATTTAGAAAACACAAATGGTGAGATGTACCGAGAGAGATTAGAGGACAATTTAAGAAGAAGCTGAATCAATAATATAATGCCCGCATACATTGAGGCAAAATAATTCAAGGCTGGTATCTAAAGACATTCAGTGGGCTCACATGGCCTGGCAAAACCCCAACTTAAATCTCTTTGAAAATTTGCGAAAGATTTTAAAATTGCTCATCCTTCAGAGGGACCCTTAAAACTATGGGGAAATCCCAGTTTGCCAAGAGGAATTTCCAAAATTCAACCACAGCACTGCAACAAGCTAATTACTTCTCACCATAGACTCCTCAAAGCTGCCAACTGTAGGTTTGCAGCGTATGACCAATGTCATTCATTTGTGGTGTCTAAATACAGTTTTAAAAGACTAGAAAAAATGCTGCACAATGTACAGGTTCTTCACCAATTTAAGGTTTGAACTTGAATAGTTTGTCAGATTCACTTAGCAACCTTTATTTTAGAAAGGGAGGTACTAGCAAAGTGGGTGCAGGCATGGCATAATATACAAATCAGAAAAGGCTCCAAAGCTCATGGAAAATTCTGAAAAAAAATGGGGACAAAATGGAAGAGAGAGGGGGAAAAGGAGCAGTTTATAAAAACATCTAATAATCTGATAACATCTATTAATCCGATCTGATTCTGATTCTGATTCTAAATGTATCAGAGCCCAAACAGACAGGATTACTTCTCAGTGGTAACTCACTGAAGTCTGTTAAAACTATTGGTGCAAAAATGTAATTAATTAAACATGTGTTTTTAAAGAAGAAAATAAATATTTATTATAATTTTTTTTTGTGAAAATAAAAAAAATCCCTTACATTAACACTGAATACAAATGAAAGATGAAAGTAATTCATTATGCAACTTATCTAAATAACTGGACTGGATGAAAAGCGTTCTATACAGTACCACCAACAGGTTCTTAACAAAAGGTTCTTTAGAGAATCATAACCAAGTTCACTGTCATCGAGAAGAATCAAGCTATGTAATCAAGCTAAAAAACAATTGAGCACTCAAATCGTTCAGTTGCTATGGTTTTATATAGTTGTTGCCTTTAATTACAAACCATTCAAGAACCACTTTGTAAAAGTGTGTATATCTAAATATAGTAGTAATTGAGAACAATGTGTAGATTTCTAAAAGTCAAAGGAATAGTTCCACCAACAATAACATATTGGGAAATTATCACAAATTCCCAATATGTCAAGACAGATTTGTTATCTCAAGTTTGCTTCTTTACGTCTGCACTGGAGCAATGAGGCTAATGCAGCTAACAGGTAAAGGAAGTCTCTGGGCAGCCCATGCTTTAACCTGTGCAGACAAAGAGATAAGAGGAGGCAGATTCATGCTCAATGTGGCTTTTAGAAAGCAGCAACTCCCCCTCTAGCATAAACCCTGAATGTGAAGCTACGAGCCCCTGAGTCTTTGAGTGTGTCATACTGGACGGTCAGGAACATCTGCACTCCGAAGAGTGGACGTAAAGATCAAAGATTTCTTCAGAGTATGACATGATTCATGACTTCAGTAAAACCGAGGGACAGCTGATGATGCAATCGTGTGATTTCATTGCACCATTAAAATTTGGCTGTTTTCGCCGCCTGCGTCTGGAACTCAGCTCCATCTGGATTCTTGTGACTTGCTCCTTGTTACTAGGAGATTGACGAGAGGCGACAGACTCTGACAGTGAAGTTTCATTTATTGGCTCTGAGTTCTGGGTAGCTTTTTGATATGGAATATTTTATTACTGAATCTTTTTTACTGAGGAGGAGGAATTGAATGTGGGCTTTTGATGGCTCTGGCAGGGGTTCCATAAATGTATTTGGTCTGTGCAGTGTTCTAGACCTGGGTAATTCTCTAGTGTTGTAAACATTGGGGCACTAATGCATTCGTGTCTAACCCTGGTCCTGGTGTATGTTTTTCAATGTTTTCCTTCTCAAACAGTCCCTATCCAAATAATTAACTAATGATTAAAACCAACAACGCAGCAATTTTAGATTTTTCTGTGTATTTGTTTTGTAATTGTTTTTTGCTGAGTGCCACCCTAATTATTTTAAATGTGTTTCCACAAATGTAAAATGTATAGCTAAAATCTCCTCCTTAAACCTTACAGTATTGGTCCTACATAGTGGACATCTTTTATAGCTAAAGAGCGCAGAAAGTATAAAACCAGAGTAAGCTAGACATTTCAGTTTCCAGTACTTTGATGTTTACTCACTAACAATATAGTTGTCATTATGTGCAATAGTCTTGCACATGCAAAATATATACTTATATCACAATAGTTTATGTTCAATAGTATTATCATGTGCAATATCTACTTATATCACTATTACATGTAATAATAGACTCAGTATAGAGAACAAATTCAAACCACTATTTGCATTATCTAGTAAACTACTTCAGTCATTTTATTTATTTATCTATACTATTTATCTATACTCTTACTGACCACAGTATTTTGTGTACATAGCATTTTGAATTTCATAATAAGCATATAAGAGTATTTCTGGAGAGTTTTAATTGGACTTAATTTGACTTATACTATGTATCATATTGGTTTTGTCTTTGTCTCCATGTGTCCGTGCAGTCATGCCATACGCAACTTCCTCCGTGGACATAAGTTTACTGATTTTGATTCTGACAGGTGCAACCAGGGAGGACCATCCAGCAGCCCTGGCATGACTTGTGGGGGCTACATGTTACAGATACTATTGCTGTAGCTCCACCTATGACACCTGACTACTGACTCATTGACTCGGCTTCCCACTAGTTGACAAATTTAACACACCTCCCACCAACTTCACTTCAGCACCTGCCCCTCAAAAGGTTTACTTGCTGTTAGAACAAGGTGTAACTGTGAAGTTGCATGGAAATTATTTCCCACTGCTTGCAAGCCACACAAATCACCTATCATCAGAAAGCCTGGTTTACAGACCGGCATTAAAAGTTGCAGGACAGGGGATTTCCAGGACTCCACTCTTTGAAGCCCTGTCTTGAGCTGTGTGTGTTTCAGATTAGGTCTCCTGACATACCATGTGTTGTCTGATGATGGCGCCATGATTCTCTTTTGCTTGCTGACAATACGCATTGAAAAATATGTGTGTGTCTGTGTGTGGATGTCTGTGCGCTAGATGTTAAATTGATCATTTCCTCTCACTGAAACAACAGCTAAGATCAAACATGACTCAGTGTGCAAACAAATCTGCCACCAGATCAACACTCTGTCCACCAGAGCGGTGTCGGAAGGGACAAAACAGATGGACCGAACTCAACACATATGGAAATAAACAACCACAGACACGTCAACAAAAACAGCAAAAACAGATTGAACCATTACCGAACTAATGATTAAAGTGGAAGGTGTTAGCTGCGACCCCAGGGGGCAACACCCCCACGTCCACCAGCACAAATTCACAGCCTCAAAAATACACACTCTCACAGCTGAACTGCTGAGCAGCTCATTTGTTCCAACAATCACGCCAGGGCAGCTTTTCCCCATGTCTGCATGCTCACTGATTACCCATATAGCATTACTTTTCAACGCAGATTTATTTTGTCCCTGTTGGGCCACCGTAGGCTTCCTGCAGCCAGTTAGGCCCTGACCGCAGGCCGATATGAACGTGTGGAGGGGATGGAACCGCAGCAGTTTCTCTTAGACTGCAGCTCAGAGGCCGGGTTCTTCACCACAGGGACACATGACTGGGAAACGGCACTGTTTTTACTGTGCGGCAGAGCTTTTCCAACAGCTTGATTTATGAAATAATCAGAGGAATAAAAATATCCCCCTTTCCTGCTGCGTGTCTGTCCACAGGTTCTATACAGAATGAATTACGTCTGGAGGAGAAATCGCAGCCCAAGTATGAGCAGGGTAATTTATAGTTTCGTAGAAGGCGCATTAATCAGGCTTTATTTGTATCAAACAGAGTGATAAGGTCAATGAAAGTAGTTTGTACAGGTTAAGTCCTCTTAACCCGTTATGTGATTTGGGTAAGCGATGTCAGGTCCAGAAAGATCGATTCCAAATTGAGATTCAACTTTGCATGAGTCTGCGAGTTGTAGCTACACAAACATAAACCCAGCTGAGGACACTGATTAATCCTGACACGTCCAAACATACAGTCTGAAACTTAAGCCCGACGTTTTAACCTTTGCCGTTTGTGAGATCCATAAAGCTAACATTCATATTTCAAAGCTTTGTTTCTTCCATCCACATTGCGCACTCTGTGCATTGAGTAAATCCGAGCGTCTTTCTAATGTCATATCACATTTCATCTGAATGAAAGTGTCCCAAGTAAGTAACCCCCTGGCCTGCTGGTGCAGACTTGACGGGCATTTTCCCCTTGTAACAACGTAAGCTCAGGCGCTGGAGATTTGGCTAAAAAGGCGTCAGCAGTGAAAAAAACCTGCTTTGTGTTTTTAACACAAAAGATAAATTAGTTTAGACAAGCAACATGCCAAAAGTTCCCTGTTTAATGCTGGTGGATTTATTTGGTCAAAAGCTTGTCATCAATTTGTTGACAAAAATATGTATTTGGCCGGGTAGACATGAATTGCAAACAGAAGCTTTTTTTCTTTCATCTGGACTGTTGGAAAAAAGAAAAAAACTTCCACCCAGGGTTGGATTTATAATGTGAGAGAGAAAAGAACCTGTATTATTCAAGAGTGTCTGTCTGTTATAACTGTGTAATTACAAAATTGCATGTATTAGCTATTTCATTGCCCTCTGCCACAGCAATTCTATTGTACACAGTACACAGATGTACAAACGGTAATTGATTTGTTTATGAGAACTGCAAGCACTGAAAATTTAAAAGCTAATTAGTCAGTTCTCAATAAGCATAATTGCAGATGAATACATAATATATTCAACACACACGTCATCGCCTCGTGCACATGTGCACAGACAGACAGACAGACACACACACACACACACACACACAATTTGAGCAATTCCCCATCACATCCAGCTGTGTGTTTGCGAAAACATCCTAGTCTGGGGCTATAAAAGTCCTGATCACCTCAGATGGTCAGAACATGGCAAGCATGAAAGTGTTCCTTTCTCTCCCTCCCTCCCTCCCTCACTCACTAACACAGACACACAGACACAGACACACACACACACACACCTTTTCGCCCAAAATGTCATTAAGTATCTGTATGTTAGAATAATGTTCCATATAGATAGATAGATAGATATGCGAGTACACATATGTCTAAAAACCTTGAAAAAATGAATTATGCTTGATTTATGCACGAGTATGAACTAACAAGGTAATGAACAAGGTCAGATTTGATTTTAGAATGACTTTAATGTCTATGGTCAACAGATGATTTTGATTTTGGCTTTCTGTGCACAGACAGTCAGGATCATAAGTGCAGAATTTAGATTATATCCAGCTTATTAGCCATATTTTCCTACATTTCAGCCCTATGTTCCTCTCTTTCTCTGTCTTAAACACACACACCCACACATACTGACACACACACACACACACACACACACACACACACACACATACAGGAAAAATAAAAGATTCTGACACTTTCAGCTCAGCATGTTGTCTTTCTTTTTCTCTCAAACTCATTAAAAGAGGGAACGTTAAGTTTCACTCACATGAAGAGAAGCCTTTGTATCCCACCACATGTGGAGAACAATGTGTTTGAACTGATGCATTGTGGGTGATTAAGCGATGGCATCACTGAGCAGAAGAGATTTATGGGACTGACCATACGGGATTACAGAGATTTGTATGTGTGTGTGCATGTGTGTGTGTGTGTAATGGGGTGGTAGAAGGGAGTACAGATATTATGATACCAAAGGGATAATGCCACACCATATATACATTCCAAAAACACTAAAATCAACCCTGCAGGAATCTTTCATTTCATGCTGATGACCAACACACACCCACGCAAACACCAACACACAACATGCTGCGTGAATCATTCCAGTCCAGCTGGACTTTACGATGCTGCTCCATTCTATAATGTTCCAAATAGCCAACAAACAAGGCTCAATAACAATAAAATCCCACAACGTGACTGCACATTGCATAATCAATCTCACACGTATGAGACGAGGCCCAAGAGACAACACAAAACTCCCTTCAACAACGATACGGAAAAAAGCTCTCAAATCAATTTGGGCTAAAAATCTAATTTACTCAATTTCCCTCTAACAGTACTCTAACAGCACTTAACCAGCCAACTTTACTTGGATTCATGTGTCTATTACTAATGAGGCTTTGATAGCTAACACATATGAACCAGTTTAGCCTCATGCAAGCTGCACATCGAAATCATTATTTACTTACCCCTAAATGTGTTATATGATCTCAGGTAGATTTATTTATCTGGTTTCTAACGCTGTATTGCACACTGTTCTGTATGAAAACAGGAATATGGACAAAATTGAGGCATGATGATGGCTACTACTGCCATAGCTGCCATTTTTATAGCTAACAGTGTGTTATACAATGTGATGAACCACAATAGTCTAGTAGAAGTTACTTAACGATTGTAATGATTTAGGCATGTTGTTTGGCCAGTGCTAATTGGCTGGGTATGAGTTTCCATTATTTGTCTACATTAGCCATGTAGTTTCAGTGTAAAACTACAGAAGCAAACTTCAAACACCAAACAGGCCCAAAACTCTGATTTGTGAATTTGATTTCTGGCCGGGCTATTGCTTTAAATTGGACTAAATGAGGTTCAAAATGCTACCAGTTAAACATGAACTGAACAGTAAAAGTGGTTAATATGATGTCATGGTAAATGAGGAAAGTAGGGTCTGCAGGTTATAATATCTGGTTCCTGGTATAGAATAGACAGTAAATTGTGTTACCCTTCAGGGATAAGCTGAAGAACAGTGAGGAACTAACTGAGATGCTGTAGTTACAACTTGATCACGTGATTGGGGCTGACTGAGCGGTTGTGACTGGCACTGATGTGTGCTGAGTGGCACAGATTGGAAACAGGCCGAAGGTGGCAGAGCCCTCGTCCTGCCAGCACTGCGCCAACCTCAGCTAGTTAAAGGCTCTAATGTGGCAGTGGTTTCATGGTGGTTGGCTTTGAGCAGCAGGAAAGGGAATAAAAGAGGTATATAAAACAGGAAGAGAGAGAGAGAGAGAGAGAGAGAGAGAGAGAATCTAATGTCATATGCTGCTTGATTTATATATATATAGACATTTTGTAGCTCATCTATTCATCTGTTCAATATTAAATGTAAAAAAGACAGCTGACCTATTTAGACTAAAATAAAATAAAATAACACAACTGCAAAAAGTATACCTCCCTTTATTCATCCTTTTCGTTTCATTTTCTCACTTGTTCTTGACCTCCGCTGCTTTAAAGATGAAAGCCCTGAGTGAGGCTCTTTCCTGTAGAGAGCAGCAGGACAGAGAGAGGGAGAGAGGGAGAGAGAGAAATCCCTCACATTGCTTTCCACTTCCATACACTCCTTTGTGTTCTCTTCACAAATCCAGGTAAAAAAGCTAAACTGAGAGAGAGAAAAATCACTGTTCTTTCCGCTTTCCTCTTCTTTTAATAATTAGACCTCCATTCACTTCCCAAAATAATACTAACACATCATTACTCAACAAAGCCAATTAAAGTCTGACAAGCATGCAGTCATCACACACACACACACACACACACACACACACACACACACACACACACACACACACATTCTCTTACACTGCCTGCAGGCCATTTGGGGTTGAGATGTAATCGGTCAGATTCCTAAAAGTGTTTCATATCTAAGCAGTCTGTGTGCTCAGTGTGTGAGAGACTATCTGATGACAACCTTAAGGGAGAGAAAACACTGTGTGTTGGGTTGTGTGTGTGTGTGTGTGTGTGTGAGGGGGGGGGGGGGGTGTCTTTCTTTCTTTCTCTCATTCTCATCCTCTCCCCCATTCATAAAATATCAAACAGGCCGTGTCCCGGAGCGGGGCTGCCCCATGGCAGCCTGACAGTGCGGATATTTTCAGTAGGACCCTGCTGTGTTATTGCAGGTGTCCAGGCAGGATGCCCGCATGTGTTTGGACAGCAGATCAGTCGCAGAGTAATTCTATTAGGCCCATACACTGATATGAATATTAGAACCATATCCAGCCAGAGGCAGCCTGAATACTGCAGGAGCATGGGACAGGGCAATGAGAGCCTGCATGTCAAATTACAACTGTGTGTGTGTGTGTGTGTGTGTGTGTGTATCTTTGTCTGCACATATATGCTTTGTAGGACTTTGTAGGAAACAATGGTAACTAACTTTCTTTTTTGAAATTGAAAAAGCAAAAGCAGTTATATATAATCAAGTGTGTAGTTTGTTAGTTACCTGTTACCTGTCATGTATCAAATTCTATACTGGAACAATAGCTTTTTCTTCTAAATTTAGTGCTCAGAGAAATAGTTTTACTTTTTTTTTAAAAGCACCTGCCTTACATTAACTTCCATCAAAAGTTTTGTTCTCTTTTGCAGATGCGAGTTTTTGTTCTGACAGCAAAGATGAAATACTTTTGGGGTATATGCACAACCCCACCTCCCGGCATCCTAAGTGTGTGTGTGTATGTGTGCGTGTGTGATGTTTGTGGTTACTGTGCACCATTTTAGTAATTCAGTGCTCTTTGGTCTTAATATGAACAGTTTTTGTCCTGACCAGTGGTATATCATTACATTCAATTACACACTGTAAAACATCCAAAATAGCTAAGTTGTGTGCCTGTGTGTGCATGAGCATAAGTGTGTGTGCTGACGTTAAATGAGCTTTAAATGTCAGAGCAGTTCCAACTCTTGGAAACATCGCACAGTGCCTTTCTACCAGCATGATGTATACTTAAATCTCACAGAGCAGTAAGTGAAGTGATGAGCGATGAAACAAAGCCGTGCTCTCACTGACCTCAGGTCAAGTAAGAGTCACACATAGTAATGCACTGAATTCACTTACAAAATGTACAATTTACAACCGTATCCCAACTAGAATCTGCCTCAGTCTTAATGTTCTGCAATACTCTTTATACAATGACTCCATAAGATTCCTGAGATCTTGAGGGTTTTACTCAAGTATATTGTTCTGTTGCTATATGTTCACAATAGTGGAGTTTAACACACACACACACACACACACACACACACACACACACACACACAAACAAACATACACCTGTAAGGAAAATGCTGTTGTCAAAAGACTTTGGAGATTTTGCTCTGCTCAGATGGCAGTCAAGAACACCAACTTCCTATTTTTTTTTGTTGCTTCCTCTTCTTTTTCTACCCTTTTCACTCATTCTCTTACTCCTGCTCTTCTTACTGTGTGATTGTCAGTCCTCATTTATGGTTTGCTGTTATTGGGCACAGAATGTCTTCTCAAGTTTTTTTTAACTTTTTTTTCTGAAATGGGCCTGTGCACAAACATTGTGAAGTTAAATTGAGTGGGGTTTTTTTTATGTTTATCAATGTAGCTAACACATTTTTCAACTTTAGATCAGATTAGCTATTTTCTTCATTGTCCATACTGTCACGGTTCTGGTGTCAGTCCCTCCACACGACCGCCAGATGTCGCCATAGGACTGTGGACTGGTTCACCTTGATTGATCACT
>JBBPDC010000135.1:26008204-26019955 GCA_037974485.1 Hemigrammopetersius urotaenia
ACCGCCGATTAATGACATGGCTGGCTGTCTGGGCGCTGTTTACCTCTCCTCTCAACCAAGGGAGAACCATCGTGACACATACAGTCTGTGCATGGAACGACAAACCAGCCAAAAACAAAATAGCTGGTTTTATGATTTACACATTTCGATTTTTGTATATGCTATTTAGCCAACAGCGGTTTAGCCCGGGCCATTGACATTGAATGTATAAGGAGTGTTTCAGCCTGAGGTGCAAAGCAGGTCATTTACATATGCTGGTCTTCAAGACACAGTAAGAAAGACATTATGTTTATCCTATTGGACAAAGAGAGGCTGAAAATGGTAAAGTGAAATCTATCTATCTTTATACAAAAAGCTAGGATAAGCACCCCAGAAAATGAATGAATACACACAGATATATTACAAAATTTCCAAATTTGTTGTTGTTTTGGAGGTTTTTTTTTGCATTGCCTTTATCCTTGACAATCTGGCTAGTGTTTCACCATAAGGGGTGCCCAAGACTGATGGAATTCAAACAGATAGACTAACACTATTTCTAGGGCAGGACTGATCCAGTTGTGATGTACAAAAATGGATCACAGAGGCAGTGTATAATTAATATACATGCTTATCAAGAGGGCAATGCTGCACACTGAAGGCCAGAGGGTACAGGGTCAAGCCCTATCGTTGCACATGTCTATGCTGAGTGGTTAATAGTTTAACAATCATCTTTAATCACAAACTCCAACCTGAAGATAAGAGTTTATTTTACTAGTGTGTGCAATTAAAAAGTGAACCGAGCTCCTAAAAAGAACGCCTGTATTTTTCTGCCATTTTTATTCCTCTCTCTCTGTTACCTCAATAATTTTTACAGGCCTTTTTTAATTATGCACATACTTTTTCACTTTTTAGTCTTTATTGGGCTTCTTACTAGAACAGGTGGACAGAACAGCCTTTAAGTAAATGTGTTGTTCAGAGTTCTCTATACAACCACATTGGAACAATTGACATCTATTCACCCCTGTTTGCCCAAAACAGTCCAGAGGCTCCCTGGAACACAAACTCATTACTTTGCAAATATACTTGAGTCATTAACATATTAAAATTATAATTATATTTTATATATTATAATCAAGAAAGCACAAATCCACTCTTATTTGAGTGTATGGAACTGAGCAATTGTAACTGTAACAGATTTCACATCATTAACTCCAACATGTTGAGGACGTCATTAGAGTTTCTGAGGTGCTGCTTCAGCTTCGGCAAAGAGAATTAGCAGTTTCTCCACTATATCACCCTCTAGAGACTACACGGAGTCACTACAACTTTCTCTATCTGACCCTCCTTCTCTCTCTCTTTATCTCTGTCTCCCTTATTATCATGTTGTTAGTCTTCACAGAGGCCCTATTACACATGACCTAATCACCAAGAAACCACAAGGGACCGCAGTGGTCATCCTGTCCCATTAAAAAATTGTGGAAAAATTTGCCCTGGGTTTATCAGCACAGCACAGTCCAAGAATGCTGAAATGAAGTCAGTTATCAATGATCCTCTCCAGACACTGTGCATGTGAGTATTGCTGATAATAAATGGTAACACAAGGGGTAAACAACATTAACATGCCCCTTACTAAATCAGTTCAGCTTTCAATTATTATATTTTCAATTTGAAGAAATGAACCATGATTAATTAGCAATGTGTATGCTTATACTGTGTAAGCAAGAGTAATAAAACTAAAAGATTACCGGAGCAAAGTAAATTAGCTAATTTTCCCACATTTATATTTACTTCTTAATTGATTATGTTCTGTCGGTTCTGCTCCTGGATCTGTTTTGAGTGGTTTTGTAGACCAAATGCATTTACAAGAGAAGCTTACAGCTGTCAGCTGATAGATATAGGGGTTCCATGGCACCTCTGTGGGGAACCCAGTGGTAGAGGAGACCGCTTTATATTCACGATTTATTTCTCACAGGTGGGCGAGGCTTATCAGAAAAGCGTTGGTAAATAACTATTGTGTCCGTGCAGCAATGACAACACCACTTTTTATATATTTGGTAATTAATTAAGTGCCCATTACTTCTCTTCACCTTTGTTTGTGGTGCGCACTACACTCCCTCATTATATAGCCTAACTTTTTTTTACCAAATGCGTGACAGAAGCAAAGTACTGAGGGGGCCTACGAGACAGATCCGGACATATCTTATATTTGTCCATAACTGTCCAACTGTCGTAGCTGGCTTTTTCTAAGATTCCCTTCATCCATGCACGGTGGTAACGCAACTATACTGCTATTAGGCTGGACATGTGTGTTTAACAGTGTGAAATGAAATCTAAATGCTTTAAATTGATTTATTTTCGTTATTTATTGCCCCAGGTAGCCAGGCATATTTCTTAACCTGTGTGTCACCACTCACCCCGGTAATGTCCCGTCAGAGGAAGGTCCTGCACTAATCACTTTAGTGTTCATGCTCACACGGTGTTCTCCCGTCTGCCCGGGACCAGGTTGCACAAACACTGGAACAGAATAAAGATCAGTCTCTATGGAATACCCTACGCCCCCCCACACATACACATCCCACCCCAAACGCACACAATCTTGTTTTTTTTCTTGAAAACCAATTCAAATAACACGTTGTGTCTGAGACAGTTGTTTGATATTTTTAAATTAGAATGTAAACAATATGAAACAGTTTCGCGGTGGCTGCTTCAGTCTATATGTTACTTGTTTTAGCAAAAACATGATCAGAAATAGAGCCAATCAAATATGTTTATTTAATTTAGCTTCACCTGTATTTTGTCTCAGCTTTCTGTGCTGTCTCTGGCTCTTCCTCTCAATCATGGAAGGTGACCAGATTGTCAAAACATGGAGTACACTGGAATGATTTGGGTAATGAGACAATTCAGAAATGTCAGTGGGCAGCTAATTACTGAACTAACTTGTTTTGAACCGCAGCATGATAATCTACAAATTGCCATAAAACTATAAAATAACTTTTTTGACAATATACATTTCATTTAGACAGGTTTAAATTAAAATGACACATTTGCAAACCATGAAACAGATTTAGGTCTGTCAAAATCACACTGATAATCGTGGTAAATTTGTTTGCATTTGAAATGAATGGATCTGTTCATTTTCCTGTGGCCTGTAGAAGCTTCTGTGCTTGGCTCTGTAGACAACGAGTAGGAAGAGGTTGAAAATCATTTCCCTGATTGTCTGAAGATTTCTGCTATTTTGCCTCAGTCTTTATGAAAATCTTGTATTTTTTATGCTGCTTCAAACAGTCTTATCAAAAAAGAAGCTGCCTGTGTATATTCTGCTTAATAATTAGACCTATTGTTATTTTAACGAATTATGCTCACAATATTACTTTTTAACTTTCTGTAGCTTAGGCTCCAGACTTCATGCAGACTTTCCATTTGGTAGGCTTTCTTCTCCAAATGGCATTAGGAGTATTGCCCAAGTGTTTTAATTGGGGTAGCAGGCTATCCTTGCTTGGGTGATTGAACTGAACCCTAGTCCGTTAGAGGGCCACGATATGACCTGCCATACCACATCACACCATCCATACCATCTCCGCTGTCAGGCTTCAGAGTTACCCTTTAAGCATCAGACTTCAGCTTTGAATTTTGGCTCCAGGCTTAAGCTTTAGATTTCCAACTCCAGGCATTAGACTTCGGTCCTTTGAGGCTTTGAGGCTTCTAGTTTCAAGCTTCAGAATTTTAGATTTGGGCCTTTTAGACTTCAGACTTCATACTTCAGGCTTCATGCTTTAGGCTCCATCCTAGAGAAGTAAAACTTGAGTCTTTAGACTTCAGTCTTTAGCTTTGGGTTCCAGGCTGTAGAATTCAGGGTTTACACCACTCACCTCTTTATCCAGGGTGGCGCGCCCTCTCTCTATTCAAAGAGCAGCTCCTGTTGTGGTGTACTCCCCACCCCCGCAGCCCAACACACCACACCCACCCCTCTTTTTTCCTCTCTTTTCCGCATCCCCACGTTCCTCGCGCTGCCACTTCCGCTATAAAGCCTTTGGCGGGCTGCCACGCGGCCATTAGCGCGCGGGAGAAGCGCCGTTAACAACATGGAGCCCAGACGGGCCGCGCGCACTCACACTGGGCCCGGTCCACGCAAATAAACGTGTTTCAGCGTTTCAGTGTCACGTTGTTCTAAAGCACTCGCCTGTCACCCCATCCAAGCAAGGGAGAGAATAGCAACACCACCACCACCAACAACAACAACAACAACAACAACAACAACAACAACAACAACAACAACAACAACAACAACAATAATAGCTATGATAATCATCATCATTGTTCTTCTTCTTCATCGTCATCATCATCATGTACAAGATTTTTATAAGCCCAATGTACCGTATTATTGTAGTTATTATTATTATTGCTGTTACTATTGCCTGATTCCCTTTTTATTGCTTTGGATGAATTGTTTTCTTTCTTTAGATAAATAAAACAATTTCATTCATCCAATTTCAACCATCGAAAATATTATGAATAGAGTAAAATTGGACTGAATTGGGACCTCAGTCACTGAATTATTCAGAGCCCTCAGTCATATGCAGTAAAAGCTGAATTTGTTCTAGAACAACCTTTTTTTTTTTTTTTTTTTTTTTTTCTGGCCCTGCAAACACTGGCGAAACAGGGACAGGTGGGGAACAGAGCGGTAATAATACCATAAGCCCATCTGTAAACCAATATAATTCACAGAGCAGCGTGTTTAGAAATGGAGGAGAACGGACAAGAACAGTGAAAAAAAAAATACATAAAAAGACAAAGCAGTGGAGGAGCCGATCAGAGGGCCGATCACACAGCTGCACACACACATATACACCCGCCGTGCAGTTTACATTTATTTCAGTTTTCAGTATTGGGAGAGCAGTTTGTATATCTGTTCTAATAGTTTTATTATTAACATCATAACAGTATTTTGTAGTTTAATTACAGTACTCAGCATTCGAGTCCACCAATAAAATATCTATCGATTCTTCTTCTTCTTCTACTTCTTCTTTTTATTATTATTATTATTATTATTATTATTATTATTATTATTATTATTATTATTATTATTATTGGTAGTAGTAGTAGTAGTAGTAGCATTTTAACTACTTAATTTAAATCTTAATGCAGATTTGTTTTTATTAACATCGTTTTGGGGTTTTCGGACTCGTGCTCAGAAATTTTGTTTTTACAAGAATAAAGCGCTCGAGGAAAGATAAAAGGAAAGCAAACACGCTGTTCATGTTTTTGTTTATTTTTAGTTTTATTACAGACCGTGATATTTCACCCAGTTAAACACTGAATTTATTTTATTTTGAAATAAAGTTCACGACTTTCCTTTCACTGTAATAAATAATAATTTACGGGCCCACGTGTTTCATTAACACACAGTTCATACTCGCATATACACACGTGTTATTATTGTATCAATTAAATAAATTAATCAGTTCAGTCAGTATCCTTTATCAGTAATTTGGAGGATTTCAGTGTGGGAAAATTTTTCCGTTTATAAACTAGGTAGGCATAGGTACAATTTCCAATTTATTTTCATTGTTAAATTATCTATGGTCTATGAAAACAGTGTCCGGGCATTATTTGATTAAACTGTTCATAATTAGATTCACATAAATTAACTGTAATAACTAGTATTAATTGTATTTCTTCTGATACAGTTAAACTCTGGTTTAGAACTCAAAGAAAATTAGGGAAAAATCACACAATATAGAGAAAGTCCACGTGCCTAAACGTATATTAAATTCATGTCGTTTCTGTAAGGGGCACATTTATTACCACGGAGGAAAGGGGGTTTTTTTAATGGTGCATTTACTTGCAGTTAAATTTCTGTAATAGTCTTGGTGGGACAGTGGGTGAGAAAATCTGTGTAATGTTATTTATCCCGTGTAAGTCCTCTGTATACTTTTACAGCTAGAAGGACTTCTGTTTAAAAAATCATGCCATAAATGGCAGTGCAATAATATCTACATTCATCCCATTTTAAATAATAATAAAGATAACAACTGGAGTAAAAAGATAACAACAGGAGTAAAAACACTAAAACAACACTTCAGACTGAATAAAACCCAGTGGGCTCTGAGGTTTCACCAGCGGTCAGTGGGCTTCCACCGGAGGCTTTACTCCATAAGGGCTTCAGTGTCTCACTCTCGGCTGAAATGATGTTTTAATGCCCTTCGCGTGTATAGGTGTGTCGTGTATAGGTGTGTGTTCAGGCGTATTTAAGTGTGTGTTCAGTAGTGTGTGTTTCAGACGTGTACAGGTGTGTTCAGGCTTGTTTAAGTGTATTCAGGCGTGAATAAGTGGTTGTAGGCGTGTATAGGTGTTCAGTTGTGTAAGCGTGTCAGGCGTGTAAGTATGTCAGGCGTGTATAAGTGTGTGTACAGGCGTGAACGAGTATGCGTGTACATTCGTGTAGGTGTGTTCGGTCGTGTATAGGTGTGTGTTCAGGCGTGTGTAGGTGTGTGTAGGCGTATATAGATGTGAGATCACAGCTTAGTATGGATGGAGTATCAGAATTTGTGAACCGTCTATTAAACATCTTCAGTCAGAACAGGCCTGAAGGGAACGGGCCTGTGCTCAGGACAGAAAACCGGATGGGTTTGAATGTAGCCTTCGACCACTTGTACAGGTGGTCGTGGACAATAATACTCCCTACTAATAATGCCAATAATGCGCTAATAAACCACTAAAAATGCGGTACTGTACGAGCTGCATTAGGCGTTATGGTTAGGGCGGTTTATATATATTGATAGATACATTAACAGACATACTGTGACAGAAAAAATATTTAAGGACGACTGGCGTAATTTGTGCTGATATTATACAAATTCAAAATGTATAATAATTTGGTTCAGCACTGAAAAAAACATATATTTTCACATCAGCAAGACTAAACAGAGATAAATCCGTGCGGGTATGAATGTCGTTTAATGTCGTTATATGTTCTATTCACGTGGAAATAATGAGTCTCCCTGTGTATCTCTGTCTTTTTCTCTGGGCCAGTCCAAAGGTCCATTTCGGGTCCCGGTGGTCTGTGTATGAGGGTCTGTATTTTTTGGGGGTAAGGGAAGCTTTATTGTGGGTGTGTAAATCTGTCCGTGTTCTGTGTTCATCGCGCTGTTGAGGGTACAGATACGGTAATTAGACTGCGCGCGCGGCTCGCGGGAGGCATGTGCAGCCGCGGTGCGAAAATGATCAGCACGCGGAGACCGGAGAAAGGAAGCTCAGCGCCTGGGGCTAGGTATACGCCCAGCTCCACCACAAAAAACAGGGGGCGGGGCGACGAGCGTGTTTTCTGCGATCCTATAGGTCGCCTGGGAAGCTGATTGGCACGCGTCCCCTTCACCCTCCCAGGCCTTAGTCTGTGGCACTTTAACTGGTCTCGAACACTCGGTGCCTGCGCGAGCTCACGTACCGACAGGGTTACGGGACCGGGAAACGACGGCTCGCGGCTCCGGCTGATGGTATTTATCCCACGGGGCGGATCCGGTCTGAGTGAAAGAGAGCGGCTGGAAACTTTTGGGTCCGCCGAAACGGAACTGCGCGACACACCGTGAGAATGGCCGAGAAGCGGCGCTCCGCGTGCACCATGAGCCTGAAGGCGCACGCGTTTTCTGTGGAAGCGCTGATCGGCGCAGAAAAGAGAAGAAAACTCGAGGAGGATGAGGAGGACGAGGAGGAGGAGGACGACGAGGAGGAAGAAGGGCCTGGAGAAGGAGAGGGAGAAGGGGAGGAAGAGGAAGAGGAGGACGGGAGCTGCTTCGAGGAGGCGAACGGGGGCTCGGAGAGGACGCATGGGGGAGACGGAGCCGGTGAGTCCTGAAAAAAACACACGATCAAAAATAACTGTCTCTTATAAGAGGATTTTTTCACTGATTTTGTTAAGCAGAAATATTTCAGCCATTCAAACTGAAACCTGAAGACCATTACTTTCTGTATGGGAAAATAACGGTCAGGAAGGAAGGCAGAGCGTTTACTGTCTAATACAAATCTGTGTGTGTTTCTAGTGTTTTATGGCTATGTTTACAGTGTAGAGTGTGATAAAGACAGAAAACACGAAATAAAATCAACTGCTATTTTCTTCAGCTAAGGTTGTTACATTACAACCGCTATATTTATAATATAAATTTTTATAACTACAACAACATCAGCCATTATATTACTACTACGGCTGCTAGTACTACTGAAAGTGATGGTGAAGATGATGATGTTCGTGATTATATTATTTTGTATATATTTTTCTAATTGTTTTATTCTAAAAAAACCGTTTTTATGGTCAATTGTTAGATTATAACTTTGAATTGATATAAAATGTATATAACTATACATTTGAATATTGGAATCCTGTGCATGTGTTTGTGTGTTTATCTAAGCGAAAGGTAGCAATGAGACAGAGAGACATCCCTATTATTCTAGTACAGAGATAATAATCTGCAGTTTGGGTAGAAGCTGAAACGAGCTCAGAAACACCGAAGAGAATGAAAAGTAAAAAAATAATGAAAAGAAAGACAGAATAAAGAAAGAAAGAAACAAAAAAGTAAAGAAAGAGGAACAGAAAGGACATGCTTGTGAGAGTGTAAACAGAGTTGGGCCCAGCGGGTTTAAGTGTCCCGAAATGAAGCAGCCCGTCAGAATTAAATACTAATTTCTGACGTGTGAACGGGAAGAATCGTGCGGCCTGTTTCCTGCTGCCAGCAGAATTTATCTCTGCTCTTATTGCACTTCCATAGGCAGTAAATCCTGCTAATGACTTAATCAGAAGGGAGACACACACAGACACACACCAGCACCAAGAAATACAGCAAAACACAACACACAGTGTCACTTAATGTTATTTGTGATTTCAGTTACTGTATTACTTAACAAGAGCGTATTATTATTATTATTATTATTATTATTATTATTAATATTATTATTATAATAATTATTATTATCGTTGTTGTTGTTATTATTATTATTATCGCAGGTGAATGTTTCCCGCCATGATTATTATTACGATGATTAATATTATGATGGTTTTTATGATGATGATTATTATTGTATATAGACGATACATAATACAAAACAATATTGTTAATCAGTTAAGCATACTAGGCCGACAACAATAACAACAATAATGATAACAACAACAACAACAACAACAATAATAATAATAATAATAATAATAGTCATGTGTCAGCTTGGCGTGTTGAGGGCTGTATTGTCCAGTTGTCTGTTAATGTCGGTTTGATCAGTGTTAATGTCAGAGTTTTATCCAGTACAGTGCGGTCTCCCCGCTCTTCATGTTTTATTTTCTCTGCATCATTTACTGTTAGAGTCATGTGTTGTAAAGGTAAAATCTCAAATGATGACCCGTTTTGTGTCCTGCAGAGAGTGAGTCGGGGATTCGGAGCCCGTGCTCCGCTCCACTGCACGCGGGTCCCGGACAGGAGGTGCGCGTGGAGCTGCAGGGCGCGGACCTGTGGAAGCGCTTCCACGAGATCGGCACAGAGATGATCATCACTAAAGCGGGCAGGTACAAAAAAAAATTAAAAAAAAATAAAAAGAGAGAAAAAAGCAAGTCAAACGAAAAAATAACGTTAAGTCTAAATAACTGAAAGCCATATTACACGTTATAATAATAATCATAATAATAATAATAATAACAATAATATGATTATGATTATTATGTCTATTATTATGATGATGATTCTTCTTCTTCTTCTTATTATTATTATTTTTAATTATTATTACTATTATTATCGCAGGCGAATGTTTCCCGCCATGAGGGTAAAAATATCTGGCCTTGACCCTCATCAGCAGTATTACATAGCCATGGACATCATCCCCGTGGACAACAAACGATACAGGTAATTAATTAATAACATACTATCGTTTGCGTCATTTACTGAGGGTGCTCTCATTAATAATTTAATTACTAAAGCTGATTAGAATAAAAAAAAGAGTAAAATAACTAGATCGAAGAGGCGCAAATGGTTGTGCGCCAGGACTTTGGCCTTTTGAGTCGCGTGCTTCAAGCTGCTCCTTTTGGGCCTCTGCGTTTGTGTCTCTTCCTTCTGGGAAGCGCGCTTTAACATGTCCTTTTGGGCCTCTGACCTTTCGGGTGACCTTCTGGGAGCGTGACCTCCGGGATCAGGCGACAAACGCAGCCCAAACAAATAAAAACCCTTCAATCTTCTCACGTGGGTTCTGACCTCCATTTCGCGCAGGTACGTGTATCACAGTTCGAAGTGGATGGTGGCCGGGAACGCGGACTCTCCTGTTCCGCCGCGCGTTTACATCCACCCGGACTCTCCGGCCTCGGGGGAGACCTGGATGAGACAGGTCATCAGCTTCGACAAGCTCAAACTCACCAACAACGAGCTGGACGACCAGGGACACGTAAGAAAACTTCAGTCTTTATAATAAGTGTGGATAATAATAATAACAATAACAATAATAATAATAATAATAATAATAGTAACAATAAAGAATAATAACAACAGCTATAATAATAATAAAGAAATAATAATAACAATAACAACAATAGTAATCATCATCATCACCACCATCATATTGTACAAGATAAAACAAACAGTTTTCATGAGCCTAATGTGTTAAGATGTAGATGATGAGTTGTATAATAATAATAATAATAATAATAATAATAATAATAATAATTATTATTATTATTATTATTATTATTATTGCTGTTGTATCCTAGAAAAATCAGGCATTCATGGGAATACTCTGATCTTTAACAAGGCTAAGCTTTATAAATAGAGCAGCCTGCTCTCTTTATATACCTGTTAAAGACACATGTGCTAGTGATTGTCACCCCCTGTGCATCTTGTTTTGCTGAATTATTTTAAAGGCCTAAACATGTTGTAATGTGAAAGGTTGTAAACAAACTCAATTGAAAGCATCCCCCTGGGGTGAGGTGGTTGAAGGCCTGTTTTGGGCCTTTGAAAATATGAGCATGTGTGTGTGTGTGTTTTATTGAAGTAGAAAAGTACTCTTGGTAATTCCAGCATTTCCACACTCTAAACATGGATGCGCGGGATAATGTTTTCCAGATCATTCTACACTCCATGCATAAGTATCAGCCGCGCGTCCACGTCATCCGTAAGGAGTGCGGTGAGGAGCTTTCACCGATCAAAGCCGTTCCCACCGGGGACGGAGTAAAAGCCTTCTGCTTCCCTGAAACAGTCTTCACCACAGTTACAGCCTATCAGAACCAACAGGTAACCCCTAACACACACACACACACACACACACACACACACACACACACACACACACACACACACACACACACACAAACACCAATACGGGCACACACACACACACACACACACACACACAAACAAGCATCATGATGAACGCGCTGTGCCTGGCTGCACAATTTAGAGGAGAGGGGACAGCGTAACCTGTCTCAACTGTTAGTCAGCAAAAGTAAGTAAACTCATAGGTATCTGTTGCAACAGCAAGTTCACTTCCTAGCTGTACAGAGGAGAGAAAGTTTACTATTTGTTTACTGCAGCTATATAACACTGGAAAGAACAGAATAAAGAGAATGTGAATGGACGGTGGTCTGTGTTGCTCCTCAGTAATAATTAAACTCGGTTCCATATGGACACTTGATTTTTCTCAGCAGACATCTGTTCTTTGTCCTCAAGGCCCACAGACCCACTCACACACACACACACACACACACACACACACACACACACACACACACACACACACACACACACACACACA
>JBBPDC010000135.1:26082270-26108282 GCA_037974485.1 Hemigrammopetersius urotaenia
GTGTGTGTGTGTGTGTGTGTGTGTGTGTGTGTGTGTGTGTGTGTGTGTGTGTGTGTGTGTGTGTGTGTGTGAATTCCACCGAAAGGTCAAAGGGCAAATGTCAGCCTCTTACACATACGTCTTCTCAACAGGAATCTCTCAACTCCTCTTAGAGTCAGCAAGCAATCGTACACACATGCACACACACCACACACACACCTATGCACACATGGATGAAAAAAGGCTAAATCAGTTAGATTAGCATACACATGTTCTACAAATTTTCTGTCTGAATATACAATGTAATTGATATACAGTCATAAGCAAAAGTCTGGGAAGCCTGGTCACATTTTGCTAATTTCCTAAGAACATAAGCACAAACTGCAAACTGAAACAAATAATTGTCCCCACAAGCTGTGTAGTTACATATTAATAATGTATGCAATAACAATGCAACTACTTTTATCATTACGTGTGTATTAACTTCCGGGTTTTCCTCAGTTAGTTTAATAAGTGTACCCTAATGCAATTACATTAATAAAACATGTAAGTACATAAAAAATAAATTTAGTACATTATGGAAATTCCATGATCTCACTGCTATGTTCCAGCTATAACAATAAATACAGGCCTAGTAGTTACATTGTTATTGCATACATTATTAAAGTGTTACTACACAGAGACACTTAATATAACATAGAGTTACCCATTATGTTAAATGCAAATAAATAGAAACAGATCACTCAGATTTGAAAAAAGTGGTTTGTACACATCTTGACCAACAATGAAAATCGACAAAACGTGATTACATGTTACTGTATGAGGTATGTGTGTTAGTAGCGCAATAGTGCATCACAATCCTTCTGTCTGAATGTGATGATTCAATTATAGTGATCTTCAATTCAGAATCATAATCGATTATAATCAACTAGAACCATATTCAAGTGTTGTTTTTTTGGCAAACCCAATTTTTTGACATACTCTTTTATTGTCTGTATTACTCTACTGGGCAAATAAGTCATCAGTCTTCAGTCATCTGCATGCTGTGTATTATCAAAACAAAACAATCTCAAACAATTAATGCTGAAATCTAATATATACTATAATCCTGCAAACAAACAGTTTATTACATTTATGTATACTTGTTTATTTAAAAGTGATTCAGCCCCCACACTAAGCAAATTTCTGCTGCAGATGTGCTTACTATCATTACTGGACTTTTTTTTAGTCACTCTAAATTTAATTCAAGTTCACCGAGGCCTGGATCCAAAAATCCAAACAAAAATAGCCAAAATTACATAGCAGTTATAAGCACTATGATCAGTAATTTGAAAATTCCTGGTCTACATAAGCGAGTCAATAATAGGACTTTCTGAATACATAAGCAGTTCCATTATAACTGCTTTACAACCTGCGAATAATCTTACTGAAAAAAGAGCATGTGAGATCATATGAAAACTTTTCAGCATATTTATTTTATAAACTGTGTCACTTTACTGTTGAGTAAATATTAGTGATGATAGTACTGAAATGCACATTTGTCATCATTATGAGTGTATAGTAGAATTTAGTCTGTGTTTGTAGCCAGTTTCAGCTGTGGGCAGGGGTCAGCATGGGCACTCTGACCACACCAGGCAGCCCCATACACAACAACACCTTATATATACACACACTTACACCATACATTTACACCTTTACACTTATATTATACATTCAGATCCAGTTAGTGGTGGTGGACAATATAGTAAAAAATGCAATATTTCAAAATGTTTTACAAGACATTTTCAGGACATTTCATGACATGGCTTTGCTTTACAGTCTACCCTGTACCACCCCAGTGTCCTCTTTTTGAAAACCAAATAAAACAGGCATTAAAAACACATATGTTTGTGTGTGTGTGTGTGTTGAAATCAGATGACTGTATTATTATTATTATTATTATTATTGTTGTTGTGCATGTAACCACACTCTCTGATGTATCATAGGCTACCTGAAAAGACTCACACTTAACACTGAGTTATACATACATTCTCCAAGTCTACATCTGCTCTCTTCATCCTCAGAACACTAAGAGGCATGGGGTGCAAGTGTGTGTGTGTGTGTGTGTGTGTGTGTGTGTGTGTGAAGGTGGTTATGCGGGTGGTTAGCAGCAAATTGAAATTCCATCCGTCCCCTTTACCCCCAGTCCAGTCCAGCACAGCTGAAAGTCAAAGTGTGCCCCTTTACTCACTTTCCTCTCTCTCTCTCTCTCTCTCTCTCTCTCTCTCGCCTACTTTCCTTCATGCTCCTTTTCTCTCTCCCCGTGCTCTATCTTTCTTCTTTTCTCTCTCTTTCTCTCTCTCAATCTCTCCCTCTCTTTTTCTCTCTCTCTCTTTCTCTCTCCCTCGCTCTCTCTTTTAAGTGCTCCCTATCCAAACAGGAAGTTGCCTCCTGACCTGCAGGATGTAAGGGAACACCAGTGGAAATTTCATTAGAGTGCGCTGAGCGCTCGCGGCCGAATTAACACACCAATTACCCGCCTCACTGCACCTGTAAAACTTTACTATGTGTCATTCTGACCCAGCACTGCCACACTACGTCTGTGTGTGTGTGTGTGTGTGTGTGTGTGTGTGCGTGTGTGTTGCTTTATGCTTCTGTGTGTGTGTCAGAGAGAGGAGAAAGCGTGTGTGGTGTGTTGTGCTGTTATTGATTACCTGGATGATAGGTGCTGTCTGGCTGGTGCAGTGTGAGTTTTTGTCAGTGTGTATGTATGTGTTTGAGTGTTTCACGTACTGACCGCTGCGCTCCAACGCTCTCCGTGGTCAACTGACCATGACAATTACTCAGTAACACCAGCAACTGCTACACTACAAACACACATGCACACACACAAGCACATACACACACACATACGCACACATATCATCATGCTGCTTCCAATGCAACTCCACATAATGTCAAGCAACATTTAGTCATTTCTTCATTTAAGTCAATTTCCATAAGACCTTGCCATGAAATGGCCAATCTCAGCCTGAAAGAATCTCTTTTGGCCATATAAGCCTGTCAATGTAACTCAGATTTCAAACTGACTAATGATGGAAAGAGGCCGATTTAGCAAACAATGTATAACAATTATAGGACTGTAGCAAATGACTGCAACATTAAATCAACTGCACTGTAGATTCTAAAATAGTAAACACACGCCAGCTTTCACAAGTTTACAATCGATGTTTTCAACAATATGAAAGCAGCATGATGGCAGATTATTCTAAAATAAATAAAAAGACATTTGAAATGTGTCCAGAATAATGAAAAGAGCTGTAAGATGAAAACGCTACAGGTTTGAGTTATAATAAAACAAATGTTCATAATTCATTATATTTGATTGATTGATTCATTTTTTCATTGGGTAACCGGAGCCTATACTGGGGTCTACAGGCGTGAGGCCCACCACAGATTCATTATATTTCAAAAGTGACAATAAAATCTCAAGGCAATGAACTTGGCATAAATTGCTATAAATAGATTATCATTGTATACATAAATACCTAATTTGAGAAAGTGATGTAATTTCAAACAACTTCACAAAGTTGCACTGTTACCTTGATAGAACAGGTGCAATTACCACTTAGATTTGTTTTTGGAGGTAAAAATAAGTACAAATGTGTGTAGTTGTGCAGTCTTTACTGTTGACTGAGTTAAAGTTGAGCATGCACTTTCTGCTTAGATGTTTCTCCTTAAAAACTCTGTCATGATTGTGTGACTTTTCTTACACACACAGAATTAAACCACTGTGCACTGCAATTTCTAATCAGGTTGAAAAGTAATTATTAGTCATGTCAAAAGTAAGTAATTTATTTTAAATGTATGCACAGTATTCAGAAATATGCACATTTATGTTCTTGCAATGTTAACATTCTTCCCAAGTCTTCCTTCAGGGTGTAAGCACATGTTGAACTGTTAGATATACACCTTGCTCTATGCTGTTATGATGCAGCGTTCAGGAAAGACTGCATTTAGGGTAGTACTGCGGCCCTTTCTTTCAGATACAGCTTTTAGCTGGTGGGTTTCATTAATGTCTCTCTTCAAAAAAGTAGTTATTTCTGAGTAGTACAATGCCATTAATTTGTTTACCACCAATGGACCTTAAGAAAGCAAAACAAGGCACTGATGCGGGTGTTACATCAGATACATTAATGCTGGGAGGAACTTTGCTCTCAAGATTATTGTTATTTATTATTTTAATCATAGTATTTACACAAGTGCAACCACGAGAGATCATATTCACGGGTGGAAGATGTATAGAACAATATATAAGCTGTAAATAGGGTGACACATAGAAATATACCCATTTGGCCTAACATTAGCCAAACAACAAGCACTAGTCAGACCACACATGTCCCTAGGAACACATATAACATGTGTGGTGTGGTCACGATAATAAAGTTAATTCATTTGAAAATGCAGGTATAATAAAATAATGTCACTTAATTAGGAATGTGGATTATGGATCTGTATTGAAGTGAACTGAGTCAAAGGTAAATTTCAGTGTTACTGTGCTTCACACTGTTAGGTCAGAAACTCTGTCTGTATGGCTCCATTCATCCACAGACTGCTTTGAAGGTGACTCGCTTTACCCAGTTGAAAAGGCCTGATCTGCAAAGGGAACATGATCAGAGAGAGAACGCGCTAAATGTTATTATTATAGAAGCCCAAGGAGGGTTCCAGAATTTCGCACTATTTGAGTCCCACTCTCTTCCTGTATCCACTGTGCTCAAACACAACACACACACACACACACACACACACACACTTTCTCTTTTTATTATAGCAGTGTTGTGGCTGTTCAGCACACTGGGAGTGTGAATTTGTAATGTGTTTGTGCTGGATGGCTTTGGTGCTGTTAGAAATATCTATAAATATGTGTGGTTCTCAGGCCTGGATCCCCTCTGAAGCCCCCTGGCCCAAACACACTACACATATGAAACCAGAGCCACGGCAATACACCTCACCAGAGCTTTTATCCCACCAACGCTCGGAAGTCCAGCAGGAATGTCCCGGCATCCTGCAGTGATAAAATAATCTCTACATCCTGCAGAGAGCACACAGCTAGCAGGTCTGTGTATGTATGTGTGTTTATAACTGAGAGACAGTGAACATGGCCCTACGTTTCTCACTCACAACACCTACGTATAGTAGTAAAAACCAGTGCCAGTGTGACATCTCTTTCAACTCATTACTTCTCCTTACCATGACCAAACAAAAGTAGACTACACTCTATTCACTACAAATGCTACGCATAGAGGTCTAAGTCAGCCTATGTACAGTTTATCAATGTGTTTCTTGTGGAAGCCCAGGATTACTTGTGGTTCCCATTAAAAACCTGGTTTTACTAAATCAGAGCTGCTGGTGGAATTTCAGAAACCCAAGCATCCAGGAGAAATCTGGAACGAAACCTGTGTTCCCCTTACCAGCACACAGAATATGAACTATTATATTTACAATAATATTTAGCTTGCTTTAAACAATTTGCATAGGTGTCTAAGATTTTGCACAGTACTGTATGCCAACTGACTGACCTCATCCATTCATCTGAACTGCTTATCGTTAAAAAAGGTCGCAGGCGATTCCTGGAGACTGTCCTAGCAGTCACAGAGCAAAAGGCACATTCGGCACAGGCCAGTCCAACACAGGCCAGACATACACACTCAAACACACCTTGGGACAATTTAGCAGCTGCAGTTCACCTTACTTGCATGTCATTGGATTGTGGGAGGAAACTGGAGTTCCTTTTCGAAATCCACAAAGACAGGGAGGACATAAAAACCTCAGAAAGGAACCTCAAACGCCCGGCAAGGAATCGAACCAGGACCTTCTTGCTGTGAGGCAATGGCACTACTCACTGACTGACTCAATATACAAAAAGTGTAAATACTTTCAAAACCTGTTTAAAGAGAATAATTTCCAAACAAGTAGTGTTTATCAGTGGTCAAATGACTGACAGACCTCGATTAGCGGGGCTGCTTCACCATTCCACAAACCACAAGGTTTGTTCTAGCAGGGTTGGATGTTCTTTTAACTATTACAAGCAAACAAAGTTCTATTTGTCGTTTGGATCTAACGGTTTGCTTGCAACTCTGCATTTTATTAGTAAGGATTTAGCATTTTACATGCAATCCATGAGCTCTTTGGAGGAAATTATTTACCTAGATCTTTTGAGATGATATATTTGAGTTTCTTTCCCAGCTTTCTGTAAAATGTTTTTTTTTTTTATGATGACTTTTCTGTGGCTTTTAAACAGGTCTGAGGGAGCAAAAGGCAGCCAAGGTCTGCTGTGCCCTCAGGACTTGGCCATTTTACTTGCTCATTCCCCCTTTTATTTCATCTTGCTCCGGTCCTTTCCATGTGTTGAAACTGCCATTAGTACTGCAGGAAAGGCAGGTGTGTGATGGAGAGAGGGAAAGAGAGATAGAAAGAGAGACCTATAGACAGAGAGGGAGAGAGAAAGAGAGAAAGAGAGAAATGCCATATCCGTTTGAGCCAAATATGACCCATCAACACCTCTACCATCTGGAGCTGCAGGAAACTAGAACCCGCATAAGGACAGAATGGAGCCACATCTATTGTATAGAGCTAAAGGTAAAAGGTCACAGAGGTGTAGAAGTCTGCGAGTGTTGTGAAGCTCACAAAACAGCAAATTGCCAATAAAAGTCTTCCACTTTTTCCTCAGTGTCAGTAACTACCTTTCTTTAATTTTCATTACTTGCAATTAGCAATGAATATGCTGGTCAAAGTATCAAGAGCATGATTACTCCATTTAAACTGATTAAACAATTAAAAAGTAATCAAAGAATCAGTTTAGGGATTTATTATTCCAGTGTAACCACAAATCAAATCCATATTCAGTCTTTACATCTTCCACAAGGGGTGCTTAGCACTCAGACAGTTTTCGTAAGCGTCTCTGAAAGAGACGAAATCTTACAAATAAAATTATTTATAGTTATAAATTCAGTGTCAGTGAGGATAAATTAAACGTTTACTATACATTCAATGTATATGAATAATTCATTAATTGTCAAAATAACCTCCATGTTACTTGATTATTAATGCACTTTATACTGAAAGCTAGTAGAATTTGCAAAAGATCTCTAGGAGAATTTGCAACAGAAATGTAAAGGTACGCCTGGTTTTACATGGTGCAACATTCTTATAACTATAGTTTCTTAAAACCAGAATGAAACTAAATTTCATTTTAGCTGCACAGGCTTAAGCCTTCTGCAACACCTGCAACCTGCGTTCACCATTTCCATGATGAGTTTGCATAACCAGAAGATACAAAGAAAAAGTCTTCTAATCTCACTGACTTGTACAGTGATCAAAGGTGTTAATCAAAAGTGAGGCGTTGTTAGGAGCTTGAATTTGGCAGTCTGCTGTTCTGGTGATTTGATTTGTCACCCAGGCCTAACAATGTTTTGTACTGATTTGTTTTTTTAAACTTGCAATTGACTGCAAGTTTCACAAAGTAAAGGCACCTCTAAAGAAATGTAAAGCAGAAATTTCTCTGGGTCCAATAGATGTCAAGTAAAGACGTTGAACTGTTGAAGTATTGACATAGTTGTAGATTTTGGAAGTTTTGGAACTGTATCCTCCTAGCTGTCATTACTACATAATTTCAGGCCAATTGCCTCGCTTCCCCTCTCCTCTCCTCCTCTTGTACACTCCTCCTCTATTCTTCCTTTCTCCTTTAGTTTTCTCCTCACTACTTCACTCCTTTCCTCTTTATTTCTACACTCTGCTCTCCTCAGTCTTATGTTCCTGCTCTCTAGTGAAGCTGTCAGTAATTCTGTAACTCTTTCTCTCTCTCTCTGGTTCCCTCATAAAATGGGCTCAGTAAAGGGTGAGTATGTGTGGATTTTGTGTGTGCAGTGGACCATAGCAAGCCCTGCACCAGCCAAGCGCTTAATCGCCAGGGTATGCCCAAAATACTGCATGTCTCTCTTTCTCTCTGCCTGCTGCTGTCTCTTTATTGTACTCTTTTTTCCATCCTATTGCAGTCCTTGCCTTTTTTCGATATTCACAAATGAGTGTTAAGAATCAAAATGTTCTTTGAAGTCCTGAGTTATTGTATTGTCGTAACAGTACAATGTGTGGTGCTTGGGGAAGTGGGCGAGGCGCAGGTATCAATTGATGGATTTTTAATACAAAAAAAACCTACAAAAACAAAACAAAGTGGCAAGATGACCTAACAAAAGCACAGTTAACATATGACACATAAGGAGCAGGAATAGTGAGGACTATGGTTAGGGTAAGCGTGATGGTTGACCAGTAAATGAAACAACTCATAGATAACTCATATAATAACTCATAGAATTTAAATACACAACACACTCAGACTTAAACCAATCATAAAACTCAATCACACAACCAAAACACAGGACAGCTGACAACAGTGACTACAACAGTGACTACTTCCAAAATAAAAGTCTCCATACAAACATAATCCAGACCTAACAGTGTGTGGTTAAGTGTGTAGGGGACCTACACACACATACACACACAATCCTGATCCTTCTAAGACATATCTGTAATCACACATTCAGACACACACATTCACACACAAACACACACTAGGGCTGTAACGATATGCGATATAAAACCGAAACAGCAATACTCTGTATCGTGACATACCCCTTCCAACTCCCAGAGTTATTCTTCCCGCCCAAATCCAATGCTACCACATCTGTTAGCTTTCACCGCTAGGGGGGGAGCCCGTGGGTGGTACACCTCCTAATAAAACCTTTTTTAAAGCGTGATTGGTGTATTTTCACATCAGGCAGTAACCAATAGTAGAGGTGCACATGTCTGAGCTGAACTTCTTCGAATGTAAGCAAAAGGAAATTATGACACTTAGCTTTATAAGTGTCTATAAGCCAGCTGATTGTTATAAAACTGCTGGGGAGTTTTTTTGTAAGAGTTTTGTTGTGTTTTGAGCAAGTTTTTTTTGCGAATTTGGCCAGCTGAGTATAGCGTGTTTTTAGTTTTAGACAATGGTGAACCGATAGCTGAAGAATCGGTTCTGCAGCAAGCCTGTGGCAATTCCTTTGTGTCCTTTGTGTCTACAGTCTGTACAGCAGTGATGAAGCGTTTATTGATTCATAAATCTAAACATGAGGATGACTACAAAACAAAACAAAATTGCATTAAGCAGTACCATCCCCCCCAAAAAGAATCGTGATATGAACCAAATCGTGGGTCAAACATCGTGATACGAACCGAATTGTGGTTTTGGTGTATCACTACAGGCCTAAAACATGCACACACACACATAGGCACCTCTTGAACCCTTTTGTCATCATGCACCATTAACCATTAAAAATCTGTGATCAGAATGTTCTGAGTATACACACAATCTAGCATGTGTTTGCATATGTGTGTGCATGTGTTCAAGCATGCATGCATGTGTGTGTGTGTGTGTGTATGTGTGTGTGTGTGTGTGTGTGTGTGTGTGTGCACATGAGTGTGTGTGCAGGCAATTAAAGACCCCCAGTACACTTGCACCAAATGGTGTGGAGAGCTTGAGTCATAGGTCACCCCAGTGGGCCAAGGGAAAATGAGTAAACAAATGGCACTTCGAGTGTGTGGGTGGGAGACAGAGAACAAGAGAGCGAGAGAGAGAGAGAGAGAGAGAGAGAGAATGAATAAAGGCCTTTTCATAAAGCCATCTCCTAAATGAGATTAAAAAGGCGTCTGTATTAGCAAAGCTTTTACAGAACACTCTTTACAGTATTATATGTCTCTACAACATTATGCATATTCAGTACACATAACATATCCAGTACATACTACACATAGAGTATGTATGGTAAATACATCACATACAGTACATACATCACATTGAGCACAAAAAGTACATTTAAGTCATTCAGTACATACAGCACATGCAGTACATACATTTTTAGTACATACAACGCATACATCAGATACAGCACAGTTCATATAACATATACAGTCAAGGGTGCTGGAAGCTTTTCAAAATCATTCGTTTTGTTCCCCCCACTCTCCAACTGATGCTTGGCCTTGTGCATAGTGATCTTAGGTTGGTGTGCATTTGACTAGTGATGGAAACTCATATTATAAAACTCCCTACACACAGTTCTTCTGCTGATATTGCCAGTTTTCTGCAGCAAGTGATGCAGCAGGAGCTGAGCTGTTGCTACTCCTAGATTCTTCCATTTCACAAAAAATAGCACCGGGGCAGATCTAGCAGGGCAGAAATTTCACAAACTAAAATGTGGCAAAGGCAGCAAATTTGCCAAGTTCTTTGGTATAAGATATTGTACCACCAATGCATCTATAAGACTTTTTATACCTGAAAGCAGTGGGTGTGGATGAACACATGAGAGGTGTACACAAATGTTTGGTCATGTATAGGACCCACATAATATCTCCAATTTACATTAATGTAATAAGTTAAGTTATTAAAATAATTTTGCTTCTGTTGGTACTGGTATCATGAACTGTTCACACAAGGTACAAGCAGGTGTTTTTTTAAAAAGTAAAAAAATGGGGTGAGCTTTTGATATGACAGTGGCAAAATGCTGTTTATTCTTAGAGTTCTAAGATGAATATAAACAGTTTAAAGGCTGGTGTTTACTTTGCAAATGTTGGATTTTTATTATATTTTTGACAGCATTGCTGTTTGTGGCTAAACTGATGTGGTGTGTGTGTGTGTGTGTGTGTGTGTGTGTGTGTGTGTGTGTGTGTGTGTGTGTGTGTGTGTGTGTGTGTGTGTAAGGAGACTCAGAGGAGCTGTAATGTAGTCACAACAGAGCAAGAGAGAGCCAGAGGAAACAGGGGGAGAGTCCACTTCCTAAACAGGATGACAGAACCTATCAGTGATCCAGACCACACACATTTATACACATATACATTACTTATATACTGTACAGCGACTTTACAGGACTACAAAGATAAAGTACATTAAGAAAAACAACAAAATGCACTTCATTGTACTTTTACATTACAGCCAAATTTGATTGTATTTGAGTCATTAGTAATATAACACTTTTCTCTCTGTGTATTATTTTAGTTTTTGTGATTTACTACATTCTTTTATCTTTTACTTTGATATTTGCTCTATCTTTGCCATATGTATTGTTGCATTTATTTCCACTGAAAGCACATTGTAAACTTGTTTTAAGAATTATTATTATTAGCATTAGTGGTACACCAATAATAAGACCCGAACATTTGAAAATAACTTCACTGCGGTGGATTAAGCATTGTTCACCATTTCCTGTATTAGAATCTAATTAGATGTGAAAATCAATTATTGACACACCAAAAGGTGTTCCATATTCTGAAGCGAGTTTTATTCAAGGGCAACATGACTTTCTCGGTTGACAAAGACATGAGCGCTAAAGCAATAACTCCCTGGAGCCATGAGATACTGCCTAGAACTACCAATTATATATAAATGCAATATGAATATCAGTGATTAATTAATGTTCATTAATCTGTTTAACAAGGTTGTAACAGCGTTTATAATTACTGATATAATTCTAAATAGTATTTTATACAATAGATTTTCACTCAGTGAAAATAAACCATTTAGAAGTGCTTCATCTGGGTTTTTTAATAGAGTCCCTACGTGTTCATTAAAACAGGGATCCCAAAATAATAATAATGAAGAAGCAGAAGAAGAAAAAGTGTGTTCGTGTGAATGTTCTAGCTTCAAAAATGATGACCCAAACACATGTAAAACATAAACCCTTCCAGTAATCACTGAATAACTCTTATCGTTTCATCATTTATCATCAATTTTATCTTCCAGGATGGAGGTCTGGGTCTTCTCTGTCCATCAATGCTGCTGGTGAGGGGGACGGCAGAAGGAAGCAGATGATTTGAAGCTTGAAACTCACTGTTGAGAATGTGAGGTGGACACACTAATGTGAAACAGATGCGGTGGGACACATTTAAAATCAATCTCTCTCTCCCTCTTTCTCTCTCTCTCTCTCTCCTTTTCTCTCCATCTACTTCTCTCACTCTCAGCATCTCTCTCTTTCTCCAGATGTTACAGAGCTGTGGTTTTTGATGGGATAGATTGTACTATATAGATTGTGTTTTATTGAACGTTCATCGTGTCTGAAAGCCCCCTCCTCACGCCGGATGTGTGTGTGTGTCTCTGTTTTTGGATCAAAATAAAGTAATAGAAAAGAAACAAGGATAAGGAGTGAGGAGGCGTGAGGAGTGGGTCTGCATTTCTGGACTCAAAAGTGGCCATTAGATACTCCTGGACTTGCTGAAGGCCAGACTTGGCCCCTCCATTTGACAGATTGCTTCACAGGCCTCCAAGATGCTGGCCCGCTGAAAGCTGGTCTGAATTTGCTGATGTTTATTCAAAATATACAGAGCAGATATGCCTTGTCCAGCTTAAACTCGGACAAATCTGCCAAATGGTTATCAAGTTAAACCAAATTAACAGCACAAACAGCTCCCCCCGAGACACGTTTACTCTCTAACTGCCTTTGAGAGTCGTACAACGGCTCTTCAAATAAACACTGCAGCAAAGCAAACAAGCATAGCCCTTTAAATGAAGCGGCTGTTAGCTGTTAGCAACCAGCCATAAGGGTCTAATAGGGAAAGTGGAGAAATGGCCGTATTCGTGGAAACACCTGGCCGAAGCTAGAGTGTGCAAACAGAGCGACACAGAGAAAGACAGAGGGCAAGAGAGAGAGAGAGAGACAGAGAAAGAGAGAGGGCCCCGGATCTAATCGATTCCATGCTCCCTTGTTAAGACATGCTTTTTTTTTCTTGCCAACACATAAAATAAAGGGAACCGGTAAGGCTATCTCAGAAAAATCCATTCCAGCAAACGTTTCGGAAAAGCAACGCTTCATAAAAAAAAAAAAAGAAAAAAAAAAGCACATCACAGCTGCTAAAGGGATTTTCCTCCAAACGTTACCCCCAAAAGTAAGACATCAGTGTAAAAGGAGTGAGGGAGAGGGATGATATCATCCATCTTTCACCTTCACTCCTTTCCTTCCATCCTTCGCTCGCTTAATTTAATTGTCAGGGTGAAAACGGGAAGTTCCATGGTTTCGCTTCATAGACGTCCAGCAGTCACTGAAGAGTGTGTGGTGTAGGCCTATCTCCAGCATACAGGATGTGTGGATGCATGTGTGCATGAGTGTGTTTCGTACATTTTCAGGACAAATGTTCTCACTTTGTAGAGAAGAGGAAGAATGAACCTACATGGCAAATAAATAGTGTGAGGAGTTTCGCTAGGTTTTATTTTTAAAACAGAAACCACAATCTATTTCTTTTTGGTCATCTAGTAAAGATTAAGCTTAAGATTATAGTAAAACTAAAAATTATATATAGATACATTGACTAGACTTATTTGTATATATGTATATATACACACACACACACATAACTGCACATTCCACATGCACATACACACCCACACTCACACATACATATGTATGCCTCCAAGTGTGTGTATGTGTGTGCATGTATGAGTGTTTATGAAGCGTAGTGTGTAATATTCAGGCTGAGGTGAAGACTCTGATGGAGGTAAGCTGTTCTCCAGAGACAGATAAGTCTGGCAGGGAAGTGATCAGTAACAGCATTCAGTAAATACCGGCAGCTCCTCCGGAAGCAGAACAGGACAGAAAATCAGCTATATTTAAGAATGGACACTTTTATGGCCCACAGTAGACACTGTGCATACACAAACTTTACACACCACTCTTGTACACTGTGTATAAAAACCTGGCAACCCTACTGTGCAGTAAAAGCTGGGCTAGAGTCAGTAACTGCACCTACATAACGCACCAAATGTTTCTGAAATAATGGCCAGGGGTCAAAAACGCAAGACAGGATCCCCTGATAAACTGGCAATTTGGTTTATAGTATTATAGAAATTTGGAGATCTGTGAAATTAGAGCAGTATGTAAAATTAAGTCAGTCTCACTGCACAGCTGTATGTGTTCAGTATGTGTACTATAGTTATTATTTTTGTCCTGAAATGTATACAGTGGATTAAATGATATTGTGCGATTAAATATACTTTAGGCAATCTATCCAAGCCTCATAAGACTCATATAGGCTAAACCAGTGCAGAGAAGGGCTAGTAAAATGCAGGATATTGTATGTTTCAGGATATTGTATACTTCTGAAAGTAGCATAGGCTAAAATTACAGTGGACTAAATTACAGTGCTAACAAAGCAAAATCAATTAACTCCTTGTAATTAAGTCTAGGCCTAAACTATGGAGCTTAATATATCCACAGATCTGGCCCGGGGGCCAAAGCAATTAGTATACACAATTTAAAATCTATTTTTGACATATAATGTGCCATCGTCTTTCACTTGCTGGGTTCATTATAAAACTGGAAATCACGAAGTGTTGTTATCTTTCATCTCCACTTCAAGGCAAAAACTTTATATGGTTTGATCCAAGTGCCCAAACAAAGAGCCACAGTTTTGCTCTTAGCTATTTCTTTCTTCTTTGGCATTTCCCTCTCTTTCCTCTTCTCTCTTTACCGCCCATCTCTCTCTTTCCCTCTCTCTCTTTCCTCTCTTATTGTTGCTATAAATCCGAAGGGCCCTTTTGCAGTTTTACTGGAACAGAGAGTCATTAAATGGTTGATTTCAGATGGCAGAGTGCGAATGTTTTAAATTAACTTTATTGATCCGCCAGTCCACCAGCCAGCCAAGGAAAAACTGACAGCAGGCTGGCGCATGGGCAGTAGATTTGCACCTCCAGTCGTTTAAGACGGCTGCTTAATAGAGCTGGACCTGCTTCGCTCCCTCACTGGATGTGGCTCTGGGTGGCAGCGGAACTAATACATTTATATCAAGCAGGTGAACACAACATTTCTATATGTATTTACATAAACATATAGTTTACAATAAGGCTCACACATGCACGCACACACACACACACACACACACACCCACACAGAGCCAAGGTTCAGTGGAGAAAACTACCGCAGGCCTTCAAAAAGCCTTTGGTTCAGCCGGACTTTTTCTCTCCAAACATCAAGTTTCTTATTTTTTCTCTCTCTCTTCCATTCACCCACTTTCTGTCTCTCTTGTTGTCTATTTTCTCTCTCCCTTTTTCCGTCAGTCTCTTCCATTCTCCTGAATGGTCTCCTATCTTTTGCGCTCTCTCTCTCTCTCTCTCTCTCTCTCCCTCTCTACTCAGGCAACAACTGGTTTTAATTCTTGGCCCCTGAGCTGTCAATCACTCTGTCAGAGGAGCACCCAGTGGAGGCCAGGTGACATGCTGAGGGCTTCATGGCTGGAGGAGCGAATTAAAGGGAGAATAGGGGAAGAGTGGTGTTTCTGTCAACACCTGCCTAAAACTAAACACATGCACACACACTTCCCATTCAGTCTTCAGATGTCTTATTTATCCAACCTCCTACACACTCCAACACCTTAATCATTCACATTTCTATTCACCTCAACATAAATATCCTTTGTACAACTTTTTCCCGGCCGTACATTCAAAAAACCTCAAAAACAAAAGTATAGATATAAACGCACATGCATGCGTGCACACACGCACACACAAACGTGCGCATGCACACACACACTCACGCATACATATACCCACAAACTGACCAGTCAGGAAGTACCAGCACCACACACAGACATACACACACAAACACACACACACACGCTTTCTGAAGGCTCTTTTCCTGTCTGCATGGTTTCCCATGTGTTTTTTTCTGTCCTTCTTTTTGAATCGTTTATTCATTAATTTCATGTGTTCTGAGCAGAAGCCACAGAGTCGCAGAGAGCGGCAGATTGGAGCTCCGAGCCCATCATTACACCAATAACTGCACACATTAATCTTTCCTACCAATGCTGTTATTACACTGCCCAGCATAGGAACACTCACTCACACACAGACACACAGACACACACACACACCACAACCTCTGCTGAAATGAAGTAAGAATAAAAATAAGCATTCTTCCATTCACAACTTCCATTCTAAGCTCCTCTAAGCTGTTTGTTCCGTGTTCCTTCAGTTCATCCTTCAGTGTGACCCAGGAGACAGAGCTGTGCCTGCTTAACCCTGAGGCAAAAATGCAACTGTTTCACACTTTTAAGCTCCTTTTCATCTTTAACGATGTGGTTTTTCAATGCAGTCATTGCAGGTTTTTTTATTTGTTGATGTCTGAACAAGCAAAGAAAGGAATAGAAATAAACTTTACTGTTTTTTTATTATGCTGACGAAAAAAAAAAACAATAATCATCTTTTTCATAGTGGTGTGACTTGCATACTAAATGTGTGTCTGCAGAAAGTTCTATATTTATAAACCAGTAAACTAAGATTTCCAAAGTGCATTTCAAAATAAAAATAATCTTTAACAAAAATCACTAACAATATTAGTGTATAACAATAATCGCTAATAATATTAGTATAGTGTTTTCTTACATTATAAGTAGTGTTTTATCACACACACTGAGCCTCTGCATTTAAGCGATACTAACAACACTTAGCACACACACATAAACACACACACACACACACACACACACACCTAATAGCAGTGAGCACACACACACAAACACACAAACACACACCACCATTGCCGGTTCCATGTCAAGGGCACTGATGGGAGTAACAATCCTATCATGCATATCTTTGTGGTAGGAGGAACCCAGTCCATGCAGACATGAGGAGAACATGCAAACTCCATACAGAAATAGGCCATTCTTGCTGTAAGGCCACAGTGCATTCTGTACAAAATTACAATAAACAAATGTAATCCAAAATGTACCTTTCCTCAACATGGCCTTACAAGCAGTCCACCTACTCTAAGAGTCAATTTTGGGATACCACCAGGATCCTGCCCTTTATATGTTATTTGTAACAGAGTTTAATGAGACACTAATAGAAAAGCCTGGGTGTTAGTTCGGACATCCTGGCTCAAACGCTCTGGCCTCCAGCCTGTCTTGCAGCGCTGCCATGTTGGATCTGATTTGCAAAGGCAGTTTCCTGCTGCTCATGGAGGTCCAGCTATTACTGCAGGCATCTGCAGCTCTAACAGAGCCGGCATCCTTTAGCACAGTCCCAAACATGGCCTTTAAACCACAACAGTCCATGTTCCGGCCTCAACCACTAAAGGTGCCAGCAGCGGGCCTTCAACAGTGAAAACCAACATTAGCTCTTGAAGTAGCACCGAGGGCATTCTTCTGCAGGCCTTTCCACTCGCATAATTAATTATATATGATTTCCATATTTGTTAAATAACATGGAAATTCGACATGGAAAATCAGACAAAATGTTTTCAAATGTCTCTGTTATTTATGGGCAATGCCCCAGGTTTCTCTTTCATTTTTACATTTCTCTTTTACTTTTACATTTTCTAGCTATTTTGAGATTCACAAAGAGGTGAAACTCTTTCATCTCTCCTGGAAAGCTTGCACAAGAGATTCTGAGTTGAGTTCCCAATCCTATCAGGTCCAAATGACGTCATTGCCCAAGGGTTTGTTGTTGCATTATAACCTTTGACACCTTTATTTTCCTTTCTTTATGTATTTGTATCACATGGGTTTGTTTGGCTATTAGGCAAGTAATCAACAGATTGTTCATTTCTCTTCAGAGCTACTCTTGAGAATGCAGGCCAAAACTGGCAGGCAGAACTGGAGGAATCCCCTGTACTGTTTACATATGTGTTTGTGTTGAGTTCAGACTCAATAAACTTTATTTCATAATTTGTTATAAATAAGGACTGAAATAATATACTGTTAAACTGTGAAATTGCCTGAATTGTCCAGGGCCTGGGAACTAAGGCCTTTTGATGGAAAAAAAAATCATTCAGACGTTAAACTGTCAGGCTTACTGTCATTCTTGTTGTTTTCATGCACCATGGCCATGGAGAGGAAAGTCGCACAATCATTCCTTGTTGTTCTCTTTGCAAACATAGGGTAAAAATGGATGATATAAAAAGTTTGTCTGTAAAATTATTTTTTTAAAGTTTTAAAGTTTGGGGAAAAAAGCTTTTACCAAATTTTAAAACAAGATGAGTGGTGAAAAACAGAGAGACGAGGAGAAAGAAAGAGCGAGAAAGGCTCATTCTCATTAGTCAAGTGTGTTTGGAGCTGGAGTAGCTCTAGTTTCAGCAGTAAAGTGCAGCTTTGAACTTTTAATAGAGCCCTGAAATACAAGGAGCCTTTAAATAAATGTATATATATATATTTTGAGCGTGCATGAGAGAGAGAGAGAGAGAGAGAGAGAGAGAGAGAGAGACTTTAAAAAGCCTTTAAGGAAGTATCACTTAGGGAAGAGGCTGCAATTAAAAAAAAGAAAGAAGAAAGTGGGTCCCAGTCAACATTCAGATGATAATACACCTGCTGGCTCATAACAATCCTTGACAGATACAAAACTTCAGTCAATAGCTGGACATTATATTAGTGAGGCTCTCAGTGTCGTGTCCAGGCCAAAATGTCCTGAAACAAAAGAAACTGTCACCCAAGGCAAAGAACTACATTAATTTGTAGATATTCTTTGAAGTTTGGTTTTGGTGCTGGTGAATTTTTCAAAAACTGTGACTACAGATGCTTGTCAGCCTGTTTATCTGCTGCTGCCCAAACAGTTTGAAAGCATCTGTGCTGATCAGAGCAAAAGCAAAAGGAACAAATGTGTTTTTAATTACAATTACTTATTTTTTTCATTTAATCATTTATTATAATCATTGCCATAAAAAGTATTGTAGGCTTTAAAGTCATAGACTTTGATACTAAGTTGTTTCAGTGGCTGAATTGTTGGTGCATCCCTAATCACACATACTCTTTTGCATGATTCCAATAAGGCTCATGCTCTGCCAAGAGATGTGTCCTTTCAATGCAGCTTTTGTTTGATTAAAGGACCTCACCAAAATTCCCATTTAATCTAAAGGAAAATTCTAACCTGACTCCTTTTTTTTTCAAAATATCTATAATTTAGTTGTGATAAAGTTTTATTTGTGTATGTATAAAAGGTGTGTAAAAGGTCCAATGGTTATGATGCATCAGGTCCAGGTCCAGCATTAGTATCACAGCACATTTTTTCAGTGTCATTTTCAACTTTAGTTTCACTTAGTTTAGTTTAAAAAATTTTAGACTGGAAACTCAACATTATATATCACATGTAAGAAAACTGAGCATTGGTTTCTCATTAGTTTAAATTGGATTACTGGCAACATTCTGCAGAGTTAGCAAAGGTTGCTTTGAAAGAACGCATTTGTGAGAAGAGCATGGACCAATCCTATTTTAGCGTTCTGGTGCTACTGCAGTGAAGCTCAGCAGGCCCATTTGCATAGAAGTTTAGCTAAGGCCACACTGATAGTATTCACCATGATCCAGCCATGCACAGCGCATTTCCATCATTAGCCTGCTCAAATGTGGCTTAACACCCTCACTAATGCGCCGTGTGTGTCGGTGTCAAACACAAGGCCAGCAGGCCAGGCCTGATGAAGCTGAACAGGACAAACAATCATATTAACCATGACCGTTACTTCAACCATCAGCGCCAAGCTAAACCTGTCACACATGGTATCCCTCACATTGTTAGCTTCAGAATGATGTGATGACCAAATATTGCTTGTAGCAAGGACTAAAGTGAGAAAGGTCATAATTAAATACACCTGTAAAGCTGAATGTGCTAAAGCTACATTCAAAACTAAATTCAAAGATGTGTGCAAAGATCCTACAGTAGTTTGGTTACAGTGTTTCCAGCTTTATTTATTTTTTTAGCAATCAATTGTGTATTTATACAGGGTAGGTGAACCCAATGAAACAAGGTCTTTTTTACAGTAGGGTCCTGTTAGACATACAGTAAAAACATAATTCTATTACCAAAATGGAAATAAAATGACATTTAAAAACAGTCTAAAACAAAAAAAAGTTATAAATGATCTAAAGCAAACGAAACAACCACAACAACAACAAAATAAAAACAGGTATTTTATTTTAATTCATGTTGAGCACTCAATTTCCATGATATGAAAATGCTGTAAATCAGAAAGATACACTGAGAACCAGCCTGTATTATTAACAGTACTTCTAATACTATCTATTGGTCAAAGTTATACACACGTGCGGACACATAAACAAATGATTTGCTGATTGCCAAATGATTATCAGGCCTGTTTCGAGCCTGTATTACATCTGCCTCTGTTACTCCACAATAACTGAGGGTCAGGAAGTATAAAGCTGGCCTTCAAAGCAAATCATTATTCTGCACCAGTTTTATATGAATCTGTTCAATGAGGAGAACAGCGGGTGAAGCATTTAAATGCATGAAAGTACTTATATTGTATACTGCGTACAAACAGCCCAGCTGATACAGTTTAGAACAGCCATGATCTGACATTTTTTGAACGACTTTGACTGTGTTAAATCAATAAATTCAAAAGTCGACACAAAGTAGATTAAAGGACGTAACTCAAAATCAAATCAACTCCATTATTATTTATTTATGTAATAATTATACAACTGTAATACATGTAGAGACACTCTAAACAATAATCCTCTATTAAATCAGTGTGTGGTGTAAACTGATATTCTGCATGTCAGGCTCAACTGAAAGACAAAGCCTGTGGTGAGCAGGGAAAGAGGTTTTGTATATTTGAGCTTTTCAGTGTTTACTTCCCTCTGATGTGATGAGAGAAGTGAACACGGGCAAAATGATGGAGAAGCGTCTAAACTTTTGGTTTTCACTCCGCAGGGCAAACTTTCTGATCACTGATCTGAGAGAGTCGCTAAAAAGCTCAAAAATCATTTAATGTTTCTTACTGCCCATACAATATAATGTGTAATAACACTGTACTGCATAAAAATATAATATATGTTACCGTTTATATGGATAGTAAGGGTGGTTTTTGCTTGTAAAAATACACATATATAAAAAAACATGAGCCATAACCTACATTTTCTTATTTTTATTTTCCCTTGAGGTCGACTTATGAGGTTTATGCAGTTTTATGTACCAAAAACAGTCATAATTCATTTTTACATGAGCATTCCTCTATGTCTTTCCATTCCTTTTAAACTGGCTGTTTTTGTTACAGTGTATTTAAGACTGATCTGTGTAAATGCTGTCTGTTCTGTTACGCTGCACTGTATTGTTCAAAAAGTAGTCCGAACTGAAACACTCCTTATAACTTCTTTGTGAATGGGGTCTAAGCAGCCATAAACTAAACAGATGAATACACACGTCAGCAGTGAATTCAAAACAGGTTGTTTTTGCCGATTCCTTGAGGGAAGGTTTGGAAATGGTTAAGCTACACACTCACAGAACAACGACAAGGTATTGATTCTTTTTTCCCTGCATTTAATGTTAGAGTGTCAAACAAAAAAAAATGTTTAGCGCTCAGATGAACAGATCTCATTTTCTCTCAAAGACTTATGCTAAGCATTGTAAATATTAGAAATTAGACAATAAAATGGATTTCAGAAGTGTAATTTAATATTCAGGTCATTTTCTTAAAGACAAAAAGCTGAAGGACATTCCTTAACTTTATGTTATTTAAAACATAAAATATGAACTTTGTAACTTTGTGGCACTGATCATATTTTTGATTTTATTTTTTCAAAGTATGTTAAATGCCCAGAATAAACAATAATTGAACATTAAATTGTGCAGAAGTATGTCTCTGTGGAGGACGTTTACACACTTGCACTTAAAAAAAAAAAGAAGTTGAAAACTTTTGCATTTGGCTGGTTTTAGATGCAACTATTAAATTCACGCCAGATGCACAGAAGTAAAGTTAATTTAAAGTCAAAAAGAGAACATAATCATAATTACATGCACAGTATTTTAGAGATTCATCATTGCTGGAATAAAATATATTAAACCAACACTTCCTACCAAAAGTGGGTAAACTGAAAGACAACACTGTGTCAATGTAATATACTTTAATCACAGTGACATTCAGTGCCACCACAGGTCATCTATGCTCTCGCTCTCTTTCTCCTTGTTCTCTCTCTCACACACACACACATTGCATACACACATTTTAGTGTAGTTCTCTTGGTTTAATCTGATACTATCAAAACCCACGGAAGTCACTGTGGCAGTCTGAGAAACACTGTAGTGCCAAAGGGGGGAAACATGGGAAAACACAAACACTCACACACACTGACACACACTCACTTACTTTATGTGCCCGCAGGCAAGCCCTGTCCTCTCCTGTTGATCTATCTAATCATGTCCAGAAACTCTTTAAAAGGGAAAAGTCCACTCACCGCTTTCCCAGGGCCCTCAGCCTGCAGGAAGCTCTCTGAGCAGCCGCTGCCAATCACTGCGGGAAGGTCAGGTGGAGAGAGGTGTCACCTGACATCACACACACACACACACAGGTGGACAGTTAAGGTGACCACAGGTTAAAAAATTATGAATTCCTGAAGGAAGTGCTGCATTGAATTGAACTGATTCAAAAGTGCATATAATTTCTATAGTAATAAAACAAGTTATATAATACACACATAATACAAAAAGTGGGGAAACTAATACAGCTAACAGAATATTTGTCCAGTCCATGTTGCTTTAGCCACAATTTATGGAGCCTTTTAAATCATTTGCACGATGTAGATAAAAACAGCCAAGGCAACCATAACACAAAGGTCATCAGAGGTCAACATGAATTAAAAAGTATTTTTAAACATAATTACACTGGGCTTTTTTATTCTGGTCCTAAAGTGCACATACCTTGGCATTTTAGTTTTTATGTTCATTTTTACTTCAACAAGGGTATGGTACTGAGCTTATGACTGAATCTGGTGTGTTAAAAGTAAAAAAACATGTACTGTATGACCGAGACACAACTAACAGATTAACTAACAGAACATAACTAACTATGACCATTTTCTCTTATATCTAACAGATTTAGGGCTGTTGGAACTGTGTGTGTATCACTGGCTTTTGCTGAATGGCCTATTCGCCTTTGACTCTTTTTCTGTGTGCTTGGCCTATCTGTGGCGCTTATCATTCCGTTTGAAGTCCGTTTTAATATCCCCGGCCTAGCTCTCAGCGCGCAAAATTAAAATATCCGCTCCTTCAATAGCATGGAGGAGCTCCAGGGGCCAAACCCACACGGCTAAGCAAATAAAAAGAGCCCGCTGCACAGATCTTGGCAAAAGGCACATCATCAGATATACAGTTTCAGAAAGCCAGCATGGAAATATGCGCAACCCGAGACAGGATCAACAAACACGTCCTCCGCATGTTCAGTCCCAGATTAGAAAGAGGGGTCCGCAGTCAAATGCAAACAAACGGCGCTGTGTGCAGAAATGCAGTATTTGGGGTGGAACAGGCCTCCAATGGCCCAGGCCAGCCTGTGCCTGTGATGCCGAACAATATTAAAGTCACTGCTATTAGACTACACAACCAGTTTCACACAGGCCTACGCAGCATAAATGCTCTGTCTGTGCACTCTAAAAATACACGTGGTAACAAGCACTTTTATTTGAATCAAATAAATACTCTGAATGAAGCAATACAAAAGCAATGTTCAGACGAGCAAAAGCAATAGTTTACATCCATTCAACCTTAAAAACACAAACCCAGAGAAATGTATTAATTGTACTTATATAAAAAGGGGGATTGGGGATTGAATAGAATAGAATAGACCATAATTATCCAAACAGAATATCACCTTCATCCAGATTCAAATAAAACAAATGATAGTAACATTTTAGTTCTATTTGAATCTAATGAAGAGACTGAAGATCTTTGTGTCTGAGGAATATATATCATTATTTTATATTTATTCATTGTCTCAACTGTGATTGAATGTGATTTAATGATACACTTGAACTTGTTTAAAACTCAATCTTAAATAGTTATTCATCTGAATGATAGTAGCAGTAGTGGTAGTATTATTTGTAGCAGCAGTAATTGTAGCAGTAGTAATAATAGTAGTGGTAGTAGTGGATGTATTATTAGTAGCAGCAGTAATAGTAGCAGTAGTAATAATAGTAGTGGTAGTATTATTAGTAGCAGCAGTAATAGTAGCAGTAGTAATAGTAGTAGTAGTGGTATTTAATAGCAATTTCCTAAACATACGTTATTGTTTACCCGTTTATAAAGATGACAAATACAGTGGTGTCCTTAAAAGTGAAGAATTGTGCAATTTAAAATTAAAACTTTCAAAAACTTACTGAGAAGTGTGAAAAAGTAAAGTCGAACTTTAGTCTGTGCGTTGTCCTCTGCTGTCCTCCAGCGGCTAACAGGTGTTAACTCATGCTATAAAAGCCAGTTATAAAAGTTAACACAAAAACACAATCAAAGGAAACCCTGCATGTGTAGCTCGCATGTTACTTTGTTATTTCGGTGACATGGTTGCTAAACTGTTTCTCTTTAAAATATAAAAGTTATTTATTTTCCTCTCGTTTTTTAGCCGTTTGACCACATTTCCCGTCGTCCAACGCGCGCGTTGCCATAGTTCCCGGAGGTTTACCAACATGGCGGTGAGTCCGGCCCGTGTTTTCGCCTCTCTGACACCGGCCAGCGGCGGTGTTTCTGGAGCTGTCGAAGAATTAGATAGGAATTACACTGCCAAACCGACCCCTGGGTCGTTGCGAAGCTCGGGGAGACACGTAGAAGTGACGGGCAGCGCGGAACTAAGCTCTTCGCCGGACAGAGCCGCCCTTACCGTCTCCGTTTCCAGCAGCAAAGAGACCGTTCAAGACGCCAGCAGCAGTGTGACCCGCCGGTTGGACTACATCCTCCAGACCGCCCGGCAGCACGGAGCTAAGGTGACTTCTACTGATGAATAGTTTATGCAATTCACGGAACCGCACCTTACTAGTTGTTCGATTGAATGCACCGAACACCCGATTGAACCATTCATTAGAGTGTACTGATAAGAAGTTCGGGGAACTGATTCAATCAACTGAACCCCCAATCTATGATTCATTCTTGTTCATTTTACAATAAGATAAGAGAACCCTTCGTTAGTCCCACAGATGTGAAATTTGCTTTGTTACAGCAGCAAAGTGGAAAGAACAAGAGAAGAAAGTAAAAGTAGCAAAACCAATTAGCCTTGTCACAATACTCGATACTATTTTTTGATACTACAGGGGGAGAGAAAAATCAAACACGAACTTTTTAATAAAATAATTAAAGTGTGCTCAAGAGCCGTTCCACCGGTTCTCTGCGGAGGAGAGCTGAGGGGCCCTATAAAATTTCATGATTTGATGTTGTCGCAAAACAAACACATTTAAATATATCTCCTCATTCTGGCTATAGCACTTTAGCTAAACCCTTCATGCAATGCCATTCACGTTTCCCTGCTTAAACATACCAACCAAACCAGATAATTGACTGATGAATTCAAACAAGTGTGTGTAAGCAAGGAAGACACCAAAATGTGCTGGACTATGGGCCTACAGGACTGGAACAAATTATCCTTTTTATAAAGTTGTTATCTTTTGTCTCTTTGTCAGGAGGAGGACACAGTTGTGACAAAATATATTCAGCGAGAAGGGGACCTTTACCACATACAAGCTGAGGTGGGCCAAATACCTTTAATAAACCAAGATCAACACTAGTTCAGTATTAATTTGGTCATAGGAATTTTCTGCATGCACCAACAACCATCTACCTTATATGTGTGTGTGTGTGTGTGTGTGTGCGTGTGTATGTATGTTAGGTGAATGTAGTGTTTTCAGACTTCGAGAAGATGGAGTGTGTGCGCTCAGTGCTCATTGAAAAGTTGGACAAAAGTGTAATTGTTGGAGACCCCCATTTTTCACACAGCGGCGAAAGCCTCAGTCTATTAAGGTAAGATGCCTTTAGCCAATGCTAGTTTAAAGTTGCTAAATCTGACTGACATAAAATATTGTGGTGAGCGGTAGAGGAAGGCAACAGACAGCTTGGATCTTGCATTTCTTCAGCCTTTATTTCTCTCCACACAACAAATGGGTACACTGCTTCACCTACTGGTATTGCATGGAATTACCCAACCGAGAGAGAAGACTCTTAAAATGAGCTGTGCCTGCTGGCCACCCCACCCCCTTACACCGCACTCACGATCGGGGTGACC
>JBBPDC010000135.1:26114323-26132236 GCA_037974485.1 Hemigrammopetersius urotaenia
ACACTCACTCACAGAGTATAAACAACAGCATGCACTTATCCACTCACATCATACAGGCACAAATCCCCATCCTCACAGTCACACACACACACACACACACACACACACACACACACACACACACACACACACACAATCACACCCATAAGGGGCTTTGGTTCATTGAACCAATTTAAAGCTATGAGCTAAACCAGTTCCACCATAGCACAGTGAAAAAGTGATGCACTGAACTGACTTGATTTACACGTTTGCATCATTTCCACAAAGGGTTGGGTGATAAAAATAAAAAGATAAAAACATATATCTTGATGTATAATCCACTTTTGGCACAAAAGTTAGCAATAAAATGCACAAAAAGATTTTTGCTGCCAAGAAACTTTTAGATCCATCAGTCTTTTAGTGATCCAAATGCAAAGAAAACAGCTGTCAAGCAAAGTATTTGTTGTTTCTTCTAATTTTATTCAATTTAAACTTGTGTATCTTTGCTGCAAGGATTTTCCATAACCTACTAATAAGAACTGCCAGGTTTTAGTTATTATAATAATATTGTTTTATTTCCACTAAAAGAGAGATGACATTTCTCTGCCACATATGAGTCTGAGAACTGTCCATTTAGAAAAGTCGCAGCCTTTTCTGGACATCTCTCTCAGCAACTGCTAAAACAAGCAGCATCCCTGAGGACAAGACGTCCCATCTTCTCCTCAGTCTTGCACCTCTCCACCAGGCTGTGTGTAAGACCTACATCAGACAAATCTGTCATATACCACTAAAGCATGAATATTGTGTTTTCTGAAGAAAAATCCAATGCATAGTTTTAACAACCGGTTGTCATTTATTTCCCTATGTTCATAAAATATTGCCAACAGATGCTGTTTTCAAAAATAGTAACTGGATGGAAAATAGTCTTACTAGAAAGCTGTAGTTGTCAATGGTTGGTGAATTGACAGTTTCAATAAAACAAAGGGGTCTTTGTTAGAAAGCCAAAGCTAATATTTAGGCATAAATTGTGATTTCAAAAAATAGTTCAATAGTCAAGATAGCAACATTTTCATGACTTCGGCAGCCTTCTATACATGCATAATGTTTTAGGTTTTTAATTCTACTATTTTTCACACGCGCTTTAATGGAAGGGTGTTGTGTTATTGATTGGACTTATTTTAAGTGTTGCTGTGTGCAGCCCACAAGCAAGAAAGTGAACTACTTTGTTTATGTCTCCACAACCTCTCAAATGTCTTTGAAGCAACTATATGTCTCTCATACATATGTTTCATACATCATTTAACACATGTGGTCTTGAGAGCTGACTGTAAATGGTTAAGGAAGGCAGCTTAGTGTTCCTGGGTCTCTTTCCAGGGACTCGACAAAGCCTCTTTTAAACCCTATCACAAAATTCCAAGGTAAATGTCAACATTAAAATTCCGACTCTGTTCAGAGTGAACCGATTTGTTCTTCTCTTTCATTTCTCAGCTCTGGTGGGTTTGCTATTATTATGACTACCAAATCAAATGTCCATAAAATTGTATGCAACAGATTGGGTGTCCCTGGTCAAATGACATGTTTTGTGACAGAAAAACACATTTGCACATATCGGGAGGTACACTTACTGATTGTGAGCTGAATGTTTTGGAAATACATTTTAAATGTGCAAATGAACTTTTTTGAAAAATGTTTAATTTGGAAAACAATTTAAAAAACATTATTAAAATGTGTTCTCTGTAGAGGATGTATAACTATGTTCACTTAGACAATCAAGAAAATATGTTTGTTGATCAGGAAACTTGTATTTAACTGTATTTGAATTGTGGGCATCACAAGTCATTCCTAAGTCAGTCAGTCTGAGTAAGTTTCTCTAAAATTAACCACTTCACATCAAACTACTAAATGACTGTATCCAACTCTACTTTTGGTCATGAGCTCAAGTGACCACTACGGTCATCAATAAACTCAACCACATGCATTTGTGTTTAAAAACATTGTGAATACATAATACATTGCTGAGAACTAGTAGGATAATTCTATATTAATAAACTATATCAACACAATTCAGTGCTACTTACTTTTGGCAGTAAATGTGCTGATATATTTTATTCATGTGGAAATGATGTTCATATTTGAAACAGATAAACAATGCATCACTTTTTTGGTGGCAGGACCTCACCAGACCACGACTGCTAATGACCAGGACCAGGAGAAAAAAGAAAAATTAAGAAAAACTTTAACTTTCAGACCATTTCCGATAAAAAAAACAAGTGCATAAAGTATCAACTAAATCAAGAAACACAAGGACCTCATGGAGACTGTTATGTTTAAATGACTCCAGACTGCACAATCCATCAACCAATTAGCAGGAAGTACCAGGTTAAAATCTATATATCTATCTCTTTCCCTATCTGTCCCCCAATATCTCTCTGTCTCTCTCTCTCACACACACACACACACACACAGACACACACAGACACACACGCACACACACACAAACACAGTGTTCCAAGGCACAGGCAAAACCACAGAGACTGAATCTCTTTCTCTCCCCTCTGCGAGATCAGCTTGACCAGAATCAAAAAGAAACACCCCGGCACTCAATACGTAAAGACAGCCGCAGTGCTTCCGACTGAGCGTTTTTACTAACATGAAAGGAATGTGCGCTTCCAGAAAAAAAAAGAAAATAAATCTTGCAGTCTATCATAATGCATAGGGGAGAGTCCTCGCTCCCATCAGTGGAGGTACGCGTAATACTAGATGTACCCCAAAGTACAGTACAGATGTGCTGGGACAATGAATAGAGCTCTCATGAATGAATGGGTAAGAGTGTATGTGTGTGTGTGGCAGGTTAATCTGTTCATGGAGCTGGGAATTGGGGGCATGAAAAAGTGTCTATGCTTAATCCTAATGTCACTTCAATGACATGCCTTTCACACTGCTAACTGCATGAGGTCACCTCTGTACCACACACACACACACACACACACACACACACACACACACACACACACACACACACACACACACACACACACACAGTGGTGATAGGGAGACATACAGCTCATTACATTAGTTTGGTGAAACCATTTGTTTTAGATAAATCCATCACACATCCAACAAACACACACACACACTGCATGGAGTACAAAGAAACAACATTGTATTTAAACGATCAAAAGGCACAAGGTATTGCTAATCATATAAAAACATGCCAAAACTCGCCTGCACTTCTTCCTTTGACTCCGATAGACATTTAAAGACAACAGGAACAGTTGAAAAGGTCCATCATTGCATAACCATCAAAATACCCTACTCTGAAACTCCACATACACACACACATGCTCACACTTTCATGCACACTTGGAGAACACTGTTAAAAACTAAAAAATGGTTTGACTTGTTGCCATTAGCAACTAATGCTGTGGTGAATAAAAATGTGATGATGCATGTGTGATGCAAGAAAAGAAACTATGATGTCTGTCAGACTGAAGTACCTCAACTCACAAGCTTTCAAACAACGCTGTGTGGAAATAACAATATTCATAGATGTTTAACTTTGTGTGTGATTTAACTCAATGGGAAGCCTGGGGGTGGCTTTCAGGGCCGAGCGACTATTTGAGGACTGAAGCTCTTCTGCCGCCGCTGAGGAGAGTCAAAAGATTCAAAGTCATAATCAAGTCAGAGTCAGAATCAAAAGATTCAGATGAACTCAGACAGTCAGATAGCAGCAGGAATGGTGTGTGTGTGTGTATGTGTTGCGCCTGTGCATGAAGGGACAGCGGTGGGGCAGATATATGCACTGAAAATAAATCATGCTTTGAATTTACCTGATTGAAAACGATATACGAGTTGCACATGAACCAAACACATTACATCAGCACTAAGAGTGAAGCCACACACATATCAAACGATCGAAGATATGATTACACTTTTGATATTTTGTATTAAACTGTTTTGATTCTAGAGCTCTAACTACACGCTACACAGGGTGGCTCAGGCCAGTTTGCTCCTGCCTTCACTGCTTTCTTTAGATCCACCCAGATGTTTTGATTTTTTTGATACCGTATTGAAATGAGTCCTGTCAGAAACACCAATCTATGTAACTTACCAAATACCTAGAATATTTTCTAGCTCTCTTTACCTCAGAGCTAACACACTGTACTATATGTTTGTGAAATCTAATCATGGCGGATCATTTGCAGTAATAACTGCGACCAGGTGATAATGTAATAATTGTAAGGCTTAATTACAGATGTAATGTATTCTATTCATGTGGAAATGTTTGAATCAGGTCAATAAAAAGCATTTTATTTCAGTGTTTGATGATCCCAAAGGACCAACAAGTTGGCACAGTTACCAGCCAATGAGGTTGGCTTTGGCTTTCTCTGTGAGTTTGCGAACTCTGCCTTTGCTGGATGTGCCGAACGTGATGGAGGCGTCCTCAAACAGAAGCTGTCTCTGCTCTTCCTCAGAGTCCTCCTCATTGTAGAACGCTGTCCTGCGGCCCTGGTTGCGCGTTTTCATTTGCCCCTTGGAGTTTCCATCCCCTCCAATCTCCACCCCATCCAGCTGTGGCTCTGGTTCCCGCGAAACTGCATCCGTGGCAGAAGGCGTGGTAGGTTCATTACCACGGCGACTGCTCCTCCTCACACCTTTGGGTCCTGAGGGGGCTTGACTAGGTGGAGATTGCTCTGGTGTCCTGACTATTCGTGGTCTGCCCCTCTTTCTTGGTTGCTCAGTAAGCCCTGCCCCAGAGTTTGATAACTTAGAGTCCTGTGCGGTGGATGAAGCCCTGCCCTCATTGCTTGTGGACTGGTCGAGCTCATCCTCATGGGCGGAGTTAATCTGTAGAGCCTCCAGTTCCTTTTTGCTTTTCCTGCCCCGCTTTTTCACGGGAGGGTGGGGCAAACTGGGTGGCTCAGCCACCTCTTCTGTCCTTACTTGAGAGTCTAGTCTGGGCCTGCCCCGCCCCCTTTTCACCACTCCCAAAGTCACTTGGCTACTATGGCCATTCACATGAACACTGTTTGGCAGTAGAGGAGTGTGATCCACTGGACCTGACACAAAAACACAGTTGATTACTGAAAAGGTATAACTATATAGTACACAAAAGGTTTTAATAATTTGAAGGTTCCACTTAAAAATTTCCATGATGAACTGACCAATACAAATAGTCCCAAAGGACTTTTTATACGAAATATTTTATATGAACTAACATGGAAAATTGTTTTTTTTCTTAAATAAAAAGAAACAAATGACAATATTATGTTTATCAATAAAATATATATTATATATAAACAATATACAATACTGTTCAAGGTAAGGCCATTAATTTATGGTACTTTTATGGTATCGTCAGCCACTTTTATTTCTTTGGAATAAAAGTGACTAAACTGTTTAAAACCAATTTTGTTCTAAGCATATTATACTTGGTGTATGGCAGTGGCCCCAAACCCCCGGGCTGCACAGAAAAAAAATCTGTGGATGTTACCCGTGTTATGTTGTCGGCTCGTTGTTATGAAAATGCTGTAAATAAGGCTGCAAGTACACATTGGATTTACGTTTATTACGTTATACATTTTGCCACTCCTTAAAGGTCGGGCCGTGAAAATAGTTTCTGATATTAAACCGGTCCGTGACGAAATAAAGGTTGGGGACCACTGGTGTATGGTACAAAGCTACAAGGAAGTAATTTACTAATGACAAACTAACAAAATGCCATTTAAGCAGGAAATTACATATTCCTGTGTATCTCGCTGTCACAGCTTAAAATAATATTTACACATTTTCATTGTATTTACACTGTCAGTGTTTTATATTAGATGTGCTGAAATGACATTTGGCTCTTCAAACACTGATCATTGCTTGTTGCTTTTTAATTACTGGCAAACATGGAAAATGCCCATCACTACTTACTGTGTACAAATAAAAAGTATAATAATGTAATGTTACCAATTACAAACCTGGTGTGTGCTTAACTGGAGTACGAAGTTTCCGTCTGGACTCTCTGCCCCCGCTCCCGTTACTCTGGGCAACGGCAGAACTCTCAGTTTCCCGGGAGATGCTTGGAGTGGAGTGAGAATTCTGAGCTCGAAGGTTTTTGGAGGGGGGTTCAGCTCCCTTACTGTGGGTGGGGACCGTGGGTGCGGTTGACTGTGGGGGAGGTGGGTCTGTAAAATGAGTCCCAGAACGGGCAGAACTACGAGTGCGTCCAGCGGCAACAACAGGCTCCGCCTTTCCATTGATATGCGGAAGTGTCTGTCTTAAGAAAGGAGGCCGAGAGGGGCCAGCTGGGGTGGGAGGAGCTGTTGTGTCTGAACGGGGAGGAGCACGAGAAGAGACACGCCTCTTTCTCTCAGGGCTGCTGGCAAAAAAGACAGAGCTTTAGCTGATGAACACAACATGGAGTCAACTAGATGTCCCAGGAAGACAGGACTACCCATTCCTGGTCTTAAGCGTCCTACCACCCTGCACACATCCAATAATCCAGGGGCATTTGAATATTAGATCAAAGTGTTTAGTCTGAACTCCTGGGGCAGGTACATCTCTATCACCAAGATTGAATATCCCTGCACTAAGCTGACTGGTAAATAATATAAACTGGATTTTTTTTCAAACTCTTCCATTAAAAATTAAGTATGTGACAGGTTTTCATGTTAAACACTGACCTGTCTATTCTTACAATGCATTTATGTTATACAAATTACACTGCATTTATATTATGCAAGGTTGTAGTAGTAGCAGCTGTGCAAAGCAGACAAAAAGAACAATAAAATGTAAATTCGCCAATTTTGCCAGTGGGGTTAAAATGTAGCATGGTGTGTTCTGACACATATCACATCCACAGTTAATCTGTATACTGAAAGCAGTATTATTATGGTTATTATTAAGGTCAATATTAGCAGTTTTTTAACCTGCAATTCAGAGCCACATAGAACTCGCCCACGCATATTTTTACTGCAGACATAAAAGCTCATGGCCAACATCTGGGATGGTAAGTGATTTATTTTGCTCTAAGCTAAATTCAGCATTTACACTGACATTAATTTACTTTTACATGTATGGCATTTGCCAGACGCTCTTATGTACAGTAAGGTACAAGGGTGCTTTGCAGTCTACAAAGATGTCCCCCACACTAGAAAACCTATTAATAAGTGGTTCATTAACTGGTAAGTGTTTTTAGGGTTTAGCGATTTGTAATTGAATGTCTGTTTTTTGTTTTATCAAACAAGAAAATCCTTAGGAGAGGAACACACTGTGTTCCTTGGTACCTGGAGGCAGAGCTGGAGGGGGAGGAGCTTCTTCTCCTCTTCTTCATAGTTTGTCTGGTTGGTCTTTCTGGGGGTAGGCGCTGTCGGGTCAGTCGCTCCTTTTGTAGACTCTGAGCTGCTTTGAAATCAGCTAAGATTGAGCTGACGTGCTCTTCGAACAGGGCAGACAGCCGAAGACTCATGCTGTAAATCTACAAACACACACATGGGTAATCTATTGTATATGAAAACATTTTTCATATATGTTACAGATAACTGGCAGAGTAGAAGAGAGGCCATGATAGGTTTTGCTTTGCCATCCATATAATATTACCATCTATAAATAATTACTCTATGATATATTTCTCACCCTTGACTTCTTGCTGGGCGTGTAGGCTTTGGAATTACTAAAGATGAGTCGCACATCTTTGCATAAGTCCATAGGAGACTCATATTCTCCTGCTAGCAGAGTGCTCAGGACTGTCCCGAAGTCCATAGGCATGTCCACAATGTCCAGATAATCCTAAAAGATGATGTATACATAGATTTTTTATAACATGTCTTATGCTTGTGTTTATAAGTTAGTGTGAAGACAGTTTTCAAGACTGCCAAGAATTAGTTCAGAAAATGGAAATTCAAAGGTTAATCAAAGATGAGTGTTGTTGTTTTTTTCAATAACTGTCATTTCAACTGTAAATGTAATTCTTAATTCTTAAATGTAATTCTTAGATGTCCTTTAAATAACCTGGCCCTACCAGTGTTATATTTCTAGTGTCTGTGTCTTTGTGAACGTTACCGGGTAGTCCTCCAGATCTACAGGCTGTCGGAAAGGCTCCGAGTCCTCACATTGGAAAATGAGTTCCAGTAACTCTCTACAACGGTCCTTCCAAGCCTGGGGGTCTTCAGACGCCGGTTTATTCCTCAGATTTCTTAGAATAGGCTGCTGCTTGCCCTGAACAGAACAACATAACTTTTTTAGACTCTCCAATAGGCTTGACATCATTAGTCTAAAATAATCAAGAAGCAAGGATTCTCAAGAACAACATCAGATCTCAAGTACAGCATGGTCATCACAAAAAAAGACATGAATAGTGACCTGTATAAATATGTTACTTTAATATCTTATTTTTAAATAAATCACACATTTTTAACATTATTACAAATGACATATTTAAGGATGTGTTCATGTATTTCATTTAAACCATAAACATGCAACATTTGCATTTGATGGTATATCCTTAAAGTTGAATGTGTACAGAATTCTAAAGAAATAAAAAAGAAGAAATAAGTGACCAAGTGCAGCCTAAAGAGCCCTGTTAAGAGAGGAATACCTTGTCGCTAAGCAACTATTGTTTGTGAGCCCATCATCAAATTTAAGCCTCACTCGTACTGAACAATGTTCAGTCTTCTGTGCACACGCTGTTTAAAAACACGGACTCCAGAAGATCTGAAGAACGACGAAGTCAGTGATATACTTAATTATAGTTACATTTATTTCAGTTTTCATTATATTGTATTTCATTACAGGACAAATAATCAAGCACAAAGAATGTCCTCAAACATAAAATAATTGAAACAAAAAACAATCTAAACATAAATAACTCTGGCAACAATAACTCTCAACCGGTTTGAGGAGTGAAAATTAAATTGGAGGAATGAAAATGTATTTTGGTAAGAACAGCCACCCCCCCACTCCCAAAGAAGAAAACCTAATTATCCTTAACGGTTTAAAAATAGAAGTTACTCCCCAACATGCATTTGTGTTCCATGTAGCCAACTACCTTATTATGCACGTCTTACTTACTGTTACTTACTTACTGTTTATGGATCTACATCATATATTATGTATTTTCAATTAATGTATCATTTTACAATGTCTTTTTGTGTTTAATGTATTAATTGATTCTGAAATCCCCACCTACTGTATATGGATATGTAGATGAGTTAGATGACAGTTCTGAATGTCTTCTGATTTTGTTTGTATAGTGTGTTATGATGCAAGGAAACACTTAGTCATCTGCTACAGCGTGTCTATGGAAATGTTAAAATATTGGTTCTGCTTGGAGGAAACTGATTCCGTTTCGAAGCCCTACTCACAGTTCATTGCTTGTGTGCATGCAAGCTGTCACTGTTGATAAAGACCAAACAGCAGGCAATGTCATTACTAGAACATAACACATCATTACAGCTGAACTCTTACCTTTTTACTGCGTTTAGATGTACCAGGAGTTTCAGGCTCCTCATCCTCCTCTTCATCCTGGATTTCCATAGAAACCAGCAAAATATCAAGCAAGTCATTCAAATCATTAGAGTACACATCTGCTCATTACTCTAACAAATTCTTTGTTTAAAGACTGTGTGTGTATGTGTATGTGTGGGTGTGTGTGTTTGTGGGTGTGTATGTATGTGTTGGGTGGTTACTTACATCACTTGAGTCTGAGAACGCTGTCTTTTTCATACTGTTATACAGTGGAATAATATCAGTGCAACTTTGGTCCCTATTAAAGCATGAAAAGTTGAACTATTAAAAGTAGGCAGAGCAATTACTTGAGGTAGTATGATAAATTATGATTAGGGGGATCAACATCAACAGTTTCACATTTCAACAGTGTGTTTAAAGACATGTTTGATTTTAGATTGCACGCCTGGCTTTCCTGTCCTAGACAGAATAAACTTACTTAATAAACTGCAGCAGCAAGTCCGACACGAATTTGGCAGTTTTGACAATAAAAGCTCCAGGTTCGTTAAAGGTCTGTGCGTTATGCTCAATGTAGCGCACCTCCCACATCAAAGAGGACATTCGCCTGTCAACACAACACAAATTTATACACATTAGATAATATCTCTCATTGAAAGATGTTTATGTGAGTTTGCAGAAGCCAGAGTGTGTTAAAGAGTGTGTAAAAGGTGTCTGTACACCGACCTGTAAAAACGATTTTCCAGTCTGCTCCGTATAGTACTTAGGTCTGTGACATAAGCTACCACAGTGCAGTACGCGGGATATGCCTGCAGATCCACTGGCACAGCAAATGGAGTTGCAACATCTGAGAAACAGATGGACAAGGATAGATAGAAGAACGACAATGGCCAATCACCAGTGCTCCTCACTTAAAAAATAACATTTGCTTAAATCTGCCATCAAAACTAGGCATCCTGCATTATAGGAATGCTCTTTTCAATGTAAGCTGATAATAAAAAATCTATAATTTTTTAATAATTTTTATTTTATTTTAATAAATACAACAATACAGTGTGTCTGATCTTTTTTTTTTTTACACTTTTGCCCAATACTAATCACATAGCTTTTCGTGCAGCACAGAGAATGGACAGCTTTCACACAGAGAACCTGCAACCCAGTTTATCTGAAGTGAACAACACACCACTTTTGATGGGTACTGCTCTTGGGCTTGAAAGCAATATTCGCTCATATAGACACCTTTGCAACTTTTTTAAGGGGCTAACAGAGAGAAATTGAGGACACACTTAATTATTGGATGAAACTCACCTGTCATACTTAATGATAATGTCACATTAGAGGACCCAGAATATCTGAATGAATTAAAAACAAAAGTTTCCAATTCCAAATCAAGTAGCAGTATGATCTCATACCTAGTGTGGACAGCTGGTCGATGCTACTGATGATGCGTTCACAGTCTTGATCACGTGTACGTGAACCCCACTCTCCTTCCAAAGGCTGATAAAGCAAGGCCTTCTGCTCCTCCTCGGTCAACGGCACGCTCTGCCCCAGTTCGTCAGGAAACACAGCTAAAGCGAGAGAGGGAGGATGTAGAAGTCAGTAGAGCACGTTTAACAGTGACACGGCTGCATGTGTCATTAAGAAAATGCCAGTCTGCAGTTTAAAATGGGTAGTAACAGGTAACAGACTGATACTGATACCCTCAATCTAACAGCTGTTGCCATGACAACTAAGCTCTCTTTGCTCACCCAGCAACTAATTTACAAAACTGAACAAAATGGCTGGATTACTTTGTTCAGGCAATGTGTGTGTGTGTGTGTGTGTGTGTGTGTGTGTGTGTGTCTCAGCGTTAGTAAGTCAGAAACCAAAAACATTAAGTATAATGTGTCGCTTAATGTGGAAAGAGTGTATATCTGTGAGTTTGTGTGTGTGTATGTGTGTGTGTGATACCTTCATTGGGGATCTCTTCCATGTCCCATGGGCTCATCTTTTCTGTGTCTCCATTATCCCAGCTGCAACACACATACACATAAGGTGATGTAACTCACTGTAATCTAACACAGTAACTAAACGCTGCTTTATCAAACCATAGACTGAGCTGCGTCTAATGAACCAGAATAGAGTGTAAAAAAAAGCACAATTCAGCACTATTTACAAGAGCATTTAGGTTGAAAGTATAAAATGTCGATTTGGCATCTCTGTTAATTCCCATCTGCTCATTTTAAGCAAGTGTTGACTGCAGTTCTACATTTATTTGGCACCACCGGGATATTAAGGACTGTATATGACGTGGAGTGGGAGCACTGACCAGACATTGTAGCACTGGAAGAGGCTGTCAGGATACTCCGTCTGGTACGGCTCCTGACTCTCAATTGTACCAAACCACCAGGCATCATCGATCACAGAGCGGAAACGATCACCTGCAATCAGTATGTGTTTAAAATACAAAAATTGTAAATAATTTCAATGCTAATTTACTTTTAAAAAGTGAGAGAATTGGTTTGCTAACTTTGTAAAAGTGATTTCAATGTTTAAACTTAAGAAATTATGGATATGTTCAAAAATACGGAAACATGTCGCTTTAACTTCCCCTAAATTACAGTTTCTTCTAAATTATGTAAACTGAGGTCACCTGGCACAACTGCTCTCTTATTGAAGTTCAGAATGAAGAGAAAATAAATTACATAAACTTACATACAAAAAAATAGTATATGAATGGGTAAAAACAGCGCTTGGTTATATTTTGAAATCGCATGGCTGAACTGCTTTTACAAATCCAGGTTTGACTATGCTGTTACTGACCAGATAAAATCAAATACATTTGCTTTGCCTTTTAAGAAAACTTACAGGGAATGGAGTTTCTTGAAAGCAAGCACTTCACTGACCTATCATCCACTGACGCTGCCTTGCATTGTCAAACTGCTGACGGAGTACCAGGAAGTCGATGACATCAGGCATGTCATGGTATCTATGGTGACAAGAAAACATTAAGCAGGTCTGAACTGAAAAAAGATCACCAGGAGGCTTCCAAAAGCTCTAAACACTCTTAAAAGAGAAACAGATTCTGAGAAAGAAAATGCATGTGAGTCATACAGCACTGACTCCACTTACTTCATAGAGAAGGAGCCTCCAGTCAGTTTACCAGTATCTGAGTCCAGAAAGGCCAGCTTCAGACAGCACAGAGTCGGCAAGCCCACCTCATACTTAATACCCACAATCTTCATCAGTTCCTGCTCCTACACACACAAATACACACACAGAACTCATTTTTCAACTTTTATGTCAAAATATGTGTATAATCAGCAGAAATCAGCAAAAATGGAATCCCTTGTATGGTTATACCTGTTTTTATGTGCTTTTTCTCTATACATTACTTTTAGCTGTTCCTCACAGTACAATATGTGTTACATAAGTAAATAATTTAACACCCAGAACATGTTAACAGGACATTCATACCCGCAGCTCCATTTTGTGCCACGGTTGCTTCTTAGGATTGATGCTGAAGATCTTGTTCTTTTTGGCCATCTCCACATACGCCTCATGGCCTTGCCGAAAGTAATACACCTGCACAGACACACCTGTTACAGCACTGGATTCTAAAAGTTCAGGGGATGCTGTCTTTTTGTCCACAAAAGAAAGAAAAGGAAAAAATGATCTGTCACTGCAGGTAGTCAAATAAATTGAGATTCTACCAGATTATTTGATGTTATTGTAGTTAATTGCTATTAAACACATTTTTCATATTTACTCAAATGTGATCATGAAAGAGTTTTCTTATTATTTAAAAACAGCAAACTTCAACAGAATCTATTTAACATACTGATTAATTTTATAATATTTTCATCATGTAACATTGGTTCTTCTTGAGTGTGTAATATCTAAATCAGACAGCCAGTGAGTTTCAATTTCCAATATATCATAACTACAGTTGGTGATTCTGACCGCGAGCTCTTGCATTCATGCAGCTTGTGGATTCTTGCAATAGTGAAGGCCCTCAATCAGAATAGTGGCATTATATCTAACTTTTGGGATTTGATACTGATCCACTTCTAAGGCCTGGAACTACTACAGATGATTTGAAACTATAAGACTCAACTGTGAAGGATTATGACTGTATGCACGGACAGGACTTTGTGTGTGTGTGTGTGTGTGTGTGTGTGTGTGTGTTACCTCATCACCCATCTGAGGGGTGAAGGGACATCTCCGTGGCGCAGTGTCTGTGATCCAGGCTGAGGGCAGCCACTCCTCTAGAGTAAGACCCTGCTCCTGGAACTCAGGTAGCCTCTGTAGAAAAACACACACATACACACACACACGCAAAACCAAGAGTCATTGTGTATCCATGAAAGATATACTGCAGGTTTACACGCATCATCAGTCCTGCAGAAAACTCTCTTTCACCTTCCTCTTTTCCTTTGGCTTCTTCTTCTTTGGTAGTGTGCCATCTTTGTCTTGCTTTTCTTTCCTCCTCTCTTTCTTGGCATCTTTATCTTTCTTTTTTTCTCCGTCCTCCTCAGAACTGCTGGCATTCTTCTTCTTCTTTTTCACAATGTTTTTCTTGGGTGGTTCTAGATTTATTCCCGCGTCCGCCGTCCAGTCTGAGTAATCGCTTGAGTACTCACTATGAACACACACACACAAACAAAATGATGATAGGGTTTGTGTACACAAGCACGCACACACACACACACACACACACACACACACACACACACACACACACACACACAAAACAGAATGGACAGTGTGTATAAAGCTGTCAATGAAAGTTAACCCTCTGAAGTCTAAGTTATTAATATTTCATGATTCTAACCTTTCAATCGATCACACAGTAAAAGAGGAGATTATTTATTGTGATTTGCATTTGATGAAAAGTTACTGCTGTGCATCCAGCATTGCTTTGTGGAAAGATAACCACAAAGTTATCAATACAGAATGTAAATCAAACAGAAACTGAATGTCAGTGCAGCTCATTTCATATCTTAATATGTAGTTGTGGTATGTGTATTTAGTAAGTCTGAGTAGTCTAGTAAAAGTTTGGGTTTCTATTTGAGTTTAATTTTAGTATTAGGAGCCCATTAACAGTTTTAGCTTCATTTTTTATTTACTTTACGTTTTATTTTATGGAAAGTTGAATAAATACATTGAAACGTTCTCATTTTTGCTCCATCCTCAGTTACATTTTACGTTGAGGCAAGAAATTCTGTTTATGTTTTCTTAACTCTTTGCCTGGAGAGAAAAACTGAATTGCTTTCATACATTTTTTGTTAAGCATTTTATCAAATAACAATTTGTGTGTTTGTGTATGTGTGTGTGTGTGTGTGTGTGTGTGTGTGTGTGTGTGTGTGTGTGTGAGTGTGTATCTTACCTGGAGCTGCTGTGATCATCAGGCCAGGGTTCCTTTTCTTCTTTCTCCTCGTCTGATGACTCCCTGCTGGGTGGCCGTGGCTCTGCCTCACCCTAATAGAGGATATGAATAACTGCCATTATTTTCACTTACTTTCTACAAGAAACACTGACTCTACACAAGCCAAACATATTTAGCTGATGAACAGTGACTCAGCACACAAAGGCTCTTCACAAAGCATTACAATTACTCAGTAACTATTAGAAACACTGATCCCCTCGTTCTGAAGGGATGAATACTGTGGCTGCCAGAATTTTTGAAACCTTTAAGTGTAACGGGCCTGGCCAGTGGCGGGTCTTAGCCACTGCTTTTTTGTTGGTTTTCCCTGGATCTGTTCTGTTCTTGTTTTTTTCTGTTCATTGTAGTATGATTATGCCTGTTCAGTTCTCCCTGTGTGATGTGTCTGTTGTCTTTCTGGTCAGTGTGTTCCTGTTGTCAGCCGTGTGTTTAAGGACCTTTATTTTGAATCCTGTTCTGTTCTGGTTGTCACATGTCTTGGTTGTCTCCTGAGTTCTGTTCATGTATCACGTGTTTTCTGTTTCACCTGTGTGTGTTTTAACCCCAGTAATTTAGCCCTGTATTTAAGTCTGTGTATGTCAGTGTTTCCTCATCTGTCCATCAACGTCTTTAGAGTTCGTCCTTTAGAGCATCTTAGGTTCCCAGTCTGTAATAATAATAATAATAATACATTTTATTTATAATGCCCTTTTCATCATTGATCTCAAAGGGCTTGTACCACGTTATTCCTGGAGGCCCACAAGCCTGTCTGAGTTCTGGTTTTGTTTTTGTTGAATAAAGTCACATTCTGCAATGGACCCTTGGCTCCCAGCCTGTGCCTTCCAAGGTAGCTCCGGGTTGGGGCTTCGCAGCCCCACCCGTGACATTAAGTCTGAGTAAAAAAGGCAGATGAAAATTGACCTTGGTGTTTAGCAAATATTTTACAAATTTGTCTCAGGAAATAAAGAGATAAAATAAATTCTATCTACCCCCATTACTTCAAGAAAAAAGACAAAAGAAATGTAACTCCAAAAACAATTTGCACTTTTTCAGTGTCTTAGAAGGCTTGAGAACACATTTCTATTGTCTTCTCTTTTGCACTCTCTTATTGAGCTCAACCCTCAAGTAGAATTGAATTTAGGTCAAGGGACTGAGATTGCAAGTTTGATTTTGTGTTAATTTCACCATTTTTGAATGGATGTGTGGTTTGGATCCTTGTCCTGTTGGAAGATCTTCAACAACCAAGTTTGTGCATGGTATGCGAACAGTACTGCCAAGGCTTGTGAAGGAAAAATAGCCCCCTGCATCACAGATCTTCCACCATATTTAACACTTGGTTTTAGGTCCTTTTCTCCATAGCCATTTGTAAGCCAAAGTCACCTCAAGCATTTAAAGTCAAAGAACCAAATTTTTGTTTGGTTCGACCACAGCATCCAGTCCCACTTAAAGCTCCAGGATTGTCTGGGGATAAAACAAAATGCTCCTTTCTGGTGTCCCTTACAAACCTTACAAATTTCCCAGTGTGAAATGAAGTCTTATGGGAGATATGGTAACTTTTGAAAATTTTGTACTTCTCTGACTATAGCTACTGACAAAACAGTTATTACATGAGCTTAGTAACAATGAAGAAGATTACAAGACTATAAGACTATTACTGCTATCAGTAACACTTGTGGGTTAATAGGCTTCACCTTAGCGCTGGAATATACTGTAAATACTTAATGTTGACTTTACATACAGAAGACTTAAATAAATTAATTAATTAATAAAGTCCTAGACATATTCACATCATGTCTCAGTGCTGTTGTTGTATTGATTTTAATATGTTAATATGTGATCTAACAAAAACTGATTTTTATCTGGCGCGTCTTGTAAACTGCTCTTTTGATCAAGCACACATATGAACAGGAGTAAAAATCATATATCCTTCATGTTTAATTGGTACAATAAAATGAGCTATTCTTGATCTGAACTGTGCTCTGAATAAAGTTCCACAATTGCACGGAGCAAATCACATCTGACAGAAAAGGAAGCTTTGTGCATCTTTTATATGCAGTGACAGATGGGGATCATTCTTCTGTATTTGTTAGCATGGTACCAGGCCTGTTAGGTTCACACGGTTAACACACAGATTTATCACTCCAGACAGACAGCCCAGAGTTTACAAATGTAAACCTGTTTATATTTATGTGCATGTGTGTACCTCTGAAGCGCTAGGCTCCTCCTCGTTGGGTTCACTCTGTCTGCTCGTCTCTTCTACAGCCAGTCGCGTGTGGTAGTTGTGCTGGTTGCCTTGGTAACGCCGCCCCTCCTCCACGGCATTCTCTGTTGCATGCTGCTTTGAAAGATATACACCATAACACACTCTCACATGACCTCAATTCAGAAGTTAAATTACAGCTAGTGTGTGTGTGTGTGTGTGTGTATGACGCAGAGAAAGAATGTGAATGTGTGTGTCTCTACCCGGTTCTCTCTGTGGTACTGGCTGTGTATACTGCGTCTCCTCCGCTCTGATCTGTAGATGTTCATCTCCTCCTCTCCTCTAGCCGCCCTCCAGATCTCTTGTTTACTGCACACATAAAAACACAATTAATCAGTCATTTGAAACATAAAATCAAAAGCACATCTCATCAAACATTTTCAGTTTCCTATCCTGACCTAAGGTAACCCATCACATCAAGTTTTGTTTTCCCTAATCCATCATACCTGAATAAACACATGAACTAATCTCATAAGCTAATCAAAGCTTAGCAATACCTTCATAAGCTGTGGAATTAAAAGTATACACACACACACAAACAAACACACATATACATATACTACCCCACCATGCTCTGGACACTGAGAATAACTTGTTTTCCTTTAACAAACTAGATAAAACGTGAATGTCTTGCAGTGGCAAAAAGCTTTGGGTTTATACTTTATTTCATTACATTAATGTTTAAATTGAGATTTACTAGAAACAAATTAACTGCAGCTGTGTAACTGTGTTAAAGGGAACACTGCTGTCACGAGCCGGGCCGCGAAGCCCTGACTCGGAGCTACCTGGAAGGCGACAGGAACAGGCAGGCAGGCAGAGA
>JBBPDC010000135.1:26146949-26166438 GCA_037974485.1 Hemigrammopetersius urotaenia
CACACACACACACACACACACACACACACACACACACACACACACACACACACACACACACACACACACACACCAGTAACATCTGCAACAAATGCATAACATGTGTCAATTACAACATAAATTAACTTCAGGTAAAATCCCATGAAATAAAAATGATAGTGAATTTTAATTCTCCAGGTGGAAGTGACACAAGGCTTAATAAAAAAAATTGAAATCAGTTTGGAATCAGCAGAAAAGATGGAATTCACTTCTGAAAAATTTTACTTCTGTGTGTAAGTCTTCTGCTGGTGAATGTGCCTGATTTCACAGACCACTAACAACAGATAAGCAGTTTCAATAACACACACAAGCCCACAGTTTGTTTAAGTGTACAGTGGAGGTATAAAGGATAGAACCTGCAATAAAATATATTATTAATATAGCTATTATATGATCATATTATATAATTCAATAACTGGTCAAATTCTTCAATGTTACACCACAACATGATAATTGTGTGAAACACTAACTGAAGAATCATTAAAACAAACTGCCAACAAGAGTTTTAGCAGTATAAATGTATAGGTACTGTGTTGTTTTTTTTTTTTTTATTTATTCCAATGTTGCTTTTCTAAACAGTACTTGCATACAAATATATATATATCTGCAGGTAGATATATTTTCTACACACAGTATTACATCTGATTCCTATTTCCACTCCTCTATTTCCCCCATGGATGTATTTCACTAACTAAACATTCAGTACCAACTCAATCAATCGCCTTGGCTGTCACCTTTTGGAACTGACAGTGTGTGAAAATGCAGCAGGGACAAATTCTCACAACAACCAGCGAAGCAGCAGCAGACAAAAGAGAACGACACCTGCAGCGTTCAACTTCATTTGAGACTCATCTTACAGAGAAACAAAGAAGCATTAGGAGCAGAAGCCCAGTTCAAACACACAAATGCTGCTACGGCTTTGCTGGAACACCTTCCAGTGTGACAACGCCAAATCTCGGAACAATTAAAAAAAGTGTGCTGATTGAGTTGCGAACACATAAAAGCAGTTTGATATACAGCACACGTTTCACTGCTTCAAATGCACACAGAACGCGTTGAAGAGTGGCGGCGTGGGGCCTGGGGACGTGTAGCAAAAGGCGCATTCCTGAAGACGCATGTTAAGCACAGACGGAATGCCAATGACACACTGGCTAATAGAGCTGGAATATGAGGGAGATGACGATTCTATTCTTGGCTCCCTGCCAGAGTCACAAAAGAAACCATGCACACACACAGAGACACACCCCCTAACAGAGAGAGAGAGAGAGAGAGAGAGAGAGAGAGAGAGAGGGAGGGGGTGGGATAGAGAAGGAGAAAGAGAAGGAGAAAGAGATGGAAGGGAGGGAGAGATGGGAGGGAGTAATCTTCTCTGTTCAGCCATTTTTTGAAGATTTAAAAAACTATTGCGGAAGAAAATGGAACCCAAGAGTGCAGAAGCAGAAACCAACACACACACACAACAAACCACTCAGGAAGCATAAAAATAATCTTCTGACAAGCCAAACGAGCACATGACAATGTTTAGGATCACACTATGAGCAAATGTCCTCGTGCTCACCCCATGCTATCACACGCAAACATATAAAATGTGATAAATTGGTTTAATCAATTTACTTACTTCTGACAATTCGTTAATTATAAAAACACCACTCCCCTCCGCAAAGTACCTCGGTTTGGGGAAAAATAATGATATTGGAATCATACTGTAATGGGCAGGTGATCATTACAAAAAAAACTAATAATCCAAATTGAAATCTGATGCCATAGTTATTGTTTTCCAGGAGAGCAGAAGGCTTAGGTGAAGCTTTAAAGTGAACATATAGAGCGAATGCAGGTGGATTTAGTCCCAATTAATAAATTATATAAAAGATTATGTACCTGTATGGGTAGAGAGATAACTGTGCAAAGGTCTAAGCTGTTCAAAATCAATTTAAGGTTGGTTTTGCTGGTGCATGTAAACAAACACAACATTAAAAAAATAGTAGCTAGGCAGATGATTACAGGTTTAGTTCCTGATGCTTAAAGCCAACACACTGATTTATACAATCAAGGACTAATTTAATGAATGACCAAACTATGGATCCAAAACAGTGGATCCCACACTATCACTGCATGTTGTATGTTATTCGTATTTTTCTCATTACTTTTCAATGCAAATCATTTCTTACTGTTCTATAATAAATACTTTCTCAGGTGCCTAAAATTTTGCACAGTACTTTACATGCACTAAAAATATTGGGTATGCACATTTCCCATACTGCTGCTTCCCTACTGAGGTAGGAGTTAAAAGGAGGTTCTATGTCGATACAAAAGCTGTGTGGTATTTAATGCATATCACATCACTAATCACAAAATCAAGATCCATTAAGTATTATACCAACCCCCATTATTGCTATTATAATCTTTATTTGCAACTATAGCTGCTGATAAATCTCTGATATTAGCCTGCATGCCTGGACTAACGCAAAGAGAAAGAACTCATTTGAGTGAACAGAACCATGTATTAAACCCTACTCATGTAATCACTATAAGTCATTTAATACCTCCTAACTAATATGTAAGTACACTATTAGTAAGCGTGAGGAGCTAAAGGGTGGACCTAACAACAGGCTTTTACAATTTGATGGGTCACTGTACATACAATCAGAGCACAAAGGCAAGAATGCAGTGGAAAGAATTAACCAACCAGAAGCATTCAACCACAGGTACATTCAGTAATTTTTAAGCTACAAAATAACTCAACCATTAAAACTGAAGGAAGTCCTACAGGCCCTTAAACACTGTGCATGAACTCTTACCACAGAAGTGAACAAAGTCAAGCAAAGGATGTGAGAAAAGAAGTCTGACCAACAAAACTTAGCAAGGAGGGCATATGTTTTAGTTCCTGGCCTTATAACTACATAACCCACATATTAGCATCTGGGGCTGTCACGACTGCATCATTAAAAAATATTATATGAGAAAAAATGTTCTTAATTGTTGCTTTGCCATTGGAATAAAGATGGTGTCCACAGGTCATTCTAAAGTTGTGACCAGAATATCACTGAAAAACAGAAAACCCACACTAGCAGGATCTCATTATAGCTCACATTTCATGATGAAAGGTGTGCTGTTGTGCACATGTCATTGCTAGATTAATTGGGAAAATCATTGTTAGATTACTCGATTATTAATTAAATAGATAGTGGGAGCCCTATTAGTTTCATAATACTTGAAAACGTGGCTGTAACAATACAAATGTCAAGGTCCAAGGTCACGATTCAATTCGATTTTCCACATTTTATGCGTTTTGATTCGGATTTTAAAAATTACACATGATTGGTTATGCATTGCTCAGATTGGCATTAGTCTAGTTATGATTACCTGAAGCTGACAGTAATCAATTTTTCCTGCATTGAAATTAGATTCCTATCAATTATAACAGTGATCCAGAAATCCAGCGATTATTTTGGTGATATAATATACACAATATTTATAACAGAAAACATTTCATTTTGCTTCACATACATGAAATGTACTAAAAAATACGTATTTGTGAGATTGTGGCGGCATGTTTCAATTCACTGAGAATGCGAGTTTTAATCCATGAAGCGTGATCATTTAGAATAAAAGCAGCGTATAATACTGGCACATAAAATAGAGCACTGTTTAAGATCCAGTATACAGAACACTCTCCTCCAAATCATTCACTACTGAGAACAGCAGGCTCATCAAAATATACCACATTACTCACCAAATCACAAATTTGTACAAAACTGAACTGTAAAGAACTGTCACACCTAACACACCTAACACACATGTATATGATCTACACCGCATGCTTCAGGCTCATTTCTCCATATGATGACGAACATGAGTAAAAACATTTTAATAAAATGCGTTCCACAACAACAAAACATCATAATTCTGTCTCAGAGCAAAAAGCTGCTTAAGTGAGCCATTTATCTACAACAAACTCTACTGGCTACGTTATTTTCCTGACTTTGAGCCAGCAGAAACTCTGCGGCTGGAAAACATGAACCCTGTCGCGGAGACACACATACACACACCCACACATGCACACACATTATCTGAAGGATCAAGAGTGAGCCAGGATATTGAGCAGCAACATCGTCTCCTAGAAATTCCAAATCAAATGAAGCGTTACTCTTCAGAATACCACTGCTGGGACAGAACGCACAGCCGTGTAGTGCTGACTACAGCCTGTGATCATAAATAATCCAATCTCATTTCATCTAGTTCTATTAGTTTTGCACACACAGACACACACACACAGCCCTTACCGTGAAGATCCGGCGGCCGGTCCGGTCGAAGGCGACACAGTACACAGAAGATAGATGTCCCAGAATCCTCTTGTGCATTTTCATGTGTGAGTAAACAGCTGTGGGGACTAGCTGACCCAAACAATACGATCCATTCAGCCTCCGACTGTAGGCTGTCTCCACTACACACACACACATGGTTTGTTTTAAAGCTGAGACTCCCACCATACAGTCACCAACACCTGAATGAACAAATTTTTACTTAATGGTTCGCACAACCACCACAGCCAATCAGAAGTGGCTTACCAATGTTGGGCGGGCTTCCGAAGATGACTGGCGGCTCGGGTGGCCTGCCACAGTGCAGGGCTGCGAGGGCGGACCCCTTCCATACCACGTGCTTACAACCTGTCAACACACACCAAGCACTGTCAACAAACAGAGGGAGTGAGGGTGGGCACAGGGCCTTAAAGGAATTTACAGCCCCAATGGTGGATTATCACTAATGCAAGAAAACACATTTTGCTAACACTTTAGAAGAATAATATACACACACTAACTAATTTGCAGAGAGAAGGAAAGGAAAGTATTCTTATTTGCAATACATGCCACAAGTCATTCATTTATATCAGGTTGCAAGATAAATAATAACTCACCTATTACTATGGAGCTATATTTTCTTATAACCCTATACAGACCATACTTATTATTACTCAGTAACAAGTGAGTAACTTTAGTGCAGGCTCACAAACAATTCAATAGCAAAAATAATAAAAACCAGTGGCTAAAAAGCTGTAAGCAGTAAAATTACATTGTTTTGTATTAAACCTGCCCAGTAAGAATAGACACTGTCCTCATCAGTGTGTGTTTGTGTGCATAAATGAGAGAAACTCACTCTTGTTGGTGCGTAGAAGTGACTGGCGTCCGACGCCCAGCAAAGAGTTAACTCCAGGTACACTGGCGGGCACTTCTCTCTCCAAAAGAGGACCCACACGCTCACACACTTGCAACAGGTGATCTGGAGCAATGTGTCTATATAGCTTCACCTGCGCACAAACAAAATGTTACATGCAAATTTGCACTGATACCAAACACACATCAAACAATTTCCCACACATCTGACCTGCTCACATGCATGCAGAATTTCATCATATAATTCTGCAAACTCCATAAAAAGACCTTTGTGTAGACCTCAAAATTGTGAGAATTAAATCAGAGTCACATGAACAAGCGCTCATACAGATAGCATATTTTGGACGTTGATATTTACAGCAGGCCCAATTTTTGTCCATTGGTGTTAAACTTTGGATGGTAAATAATTGCGTGAACCTGGTCTTTTATGCTTTCAGCATCTGTCTGATCTGTCTATGGTCTCCAGGCTGCTCTTTATCTGCCAATTCAGCAGGCGCTTCCAACGCCTTGCCAGTAATTAATGTTGGTTTAATTGCATTTAGCATTATCCTATTGGTCCACATACGCCAGTCCCTTGTGCTCGAGCTGGCGCGCTCTCGCGCACACACGCACGCACACACACAAATCACACACACACACACACACACACAGCTACTGATGCTGATTTGTATCTTATGCCCACTGCATGAACGCTGGCTGTATTGTCGCCGTAATAAATTACAACGTTCAGGTTTAATTAAGCAATTTTATTCCTGCAATAATGGATCACAGTGTAGAATTCACGACGCACGTGTAATGTGCACGGACATGATTAAAAAGATCATCACTGCTTAAATGAATGAAATGACAATTATTGGAATTATTTCCTTTTTGTTGTTTTAGATTAAAATGACCACCATATTTAATAAATGTAATTAATACCGTCTAGTTTAATTACCAGTAATTATCAATAATAGCAATTAAGTGATTATTACTATTAATGTATTATTATTATTATTATTATTATTATTAGCCTACTGTAATTACAATCATTATTATTACTACTGCGTTTGTCAAAATTTGTGTTTATTGATCTCATTACTATTACTACTACCATTATTATTCAAGACTGCTACGATAATACAAACGTGATTTCTGTCATTCTTATTATTTTTATATATTGTAATTAGGTTATTTTTAATATTAAATCATTTGCGTGCTGCACCGGTCTCGTTGTATTCATCTAGACGTCGGAAAAATAGATTTAAAAAATACATTATGAAATAATAATCAACGCTATAATAAAATAGCGCCGACCTCAGGTGGTGCGTCCGCTCTTTCTGCACGATCTGATGAGACGATCTGAAACCTTAAATTATCCACAACAGTCTCAAAACACACACGCACTCACACGCACGCACGCACACACACACACACACACACCTCCACACACACACACACCGCCCGAGTCGTTCCGAGTCCACGTACACGAGAAACGCTTCAAAAAACATTTAACTGCTGTCCACTCGCTCAAAACCTCCTTCAAAATCCACAAGAGACGATTGGAAAACACACCGAGTGTGTCTGTAACAGCCCGACAGAGAAAACACTCCTCTGGCTGTGTAAGTTACGCAACTGCTATTTCTGATGGGGTGGGGAGGGGGAAGGAGGGAGAGGGGGCGGCCACAACAGAGGGCCAAAATCTGAAACTTTGTAAAAATAAAGTAATTTCCTCACGTCCAGCATTAACACTCAATTCCCGACAGCTCCTCGACCTGTGGAGATCTACAGACAAACCCAAGTCCCATTAAAAAGACTAATTGTTTATTCGTTTACCTTTACGATAAACCACTAATTAATAAACTAATCAATAACCATAATTCTCTTTACCTCTCGCCTGGGCAACTGTCCCTCCTTAAATCCTCAAAAAATGCTCATTTCAGTCTCGAAGCGAGGGACCATCCCGAAAAAATAAAAATAAAAATCCACATTTCTGTCATCCTATTGTGAAATCCCGTTCCAAAAAAAGCTCTTTAAATGTGATAAAGTGAGGTGAAACATGTGTGTTTTAGGCAGTGTAGCTGTATTGCATGGAGCAGGGCGCCTCCATCCATCCCGCCCAGCTCTCTCTCTCACACACACACACACACACACACACACTCACAGACTGGTGCACTGATCCCTCCTCCCAACACACACACACTGTCCTCACAGCACAACACTCATGACGTCTCTTTATTTCTACTACATTTTTGCCCCCCTAACTCTTTAAACCTGGGGTCCCCCAAAAAAACTCACACCTTCAGCTCAGCTCTCTCGGTGTCTCTCTGTCTATTTCCCCTCTTTTTTTTCTGCATTCTCTGCGTTTTTTTCCTCCTCCTGATTTAAAAATTGCGGGAAATTCAATTTCTTATTTTGCCCTCTAAAAAGTTTTTCTGACTTATAGGGAGCCCTTACCAAATTCTCGTAAGTCCCAGGGTGCTCCTTTCCAGTCCAGTCTATCCTTTTGGGCAGAAGCTGTAAAAGGAAAACAGTGTTGTTTAAGGCAGGGTGGTGTTAAAATATATAGGAGATTTTATTTGTATTTGTTAAATTTAAATCCAAAATCAGAGGTAGATTAACATTCTGAACTAGAGTGCAGAGCGATGCAACGGCAAGTAGCCTAGTGCAGCTTTACCTCCTTCTCCTCAACCTCCCGAATGAGGGTCTGAAAAAGAGAGAAAAAAGGCTGAATTATGGGCCCGGACTGACTCGGGGGGCTGCTTAATCATCTTAAATTTGATAATCACCCACCTCAGCCGCGTCCCGACACGGTCCAGCTTCTAAAAACCGGGCTATTAGGAAGTACAGCTCTGTCAGGGAGGAAGAATACACGGGCTACATTACAGCTCACAAGAAGGGCGCTATGGGAACAGATTTGTATTTTCTAATAAAAAAGAAAAACTCGCCGAACGCAGACCTACTCACCGGACTTCAACTGCACGACGTGTTTGCTGTCAGTGGCCATGTTTTTGTACCTTGTTTGGGGCTGAAGGAGAAGGTGTGTGTGGCCGTACGAGTGCTAGCTCGGCTGCCCTGTAGTTGTCAGTGTTTGTTCACCACCAGGAAGAGCTGCGCCTCCATTCACCCAACACACACACACACACTCACATACACACTCACATACACACTCACTCTCTCGCACACACTCACACTGAAGCGAAAGAAGTCCCGGACACTCGTCCCTGAGCCCTTGCGCCCTCCGAAAATAGTCCCCTCTCCAACACAACGTGCGTTCGCGATCATTCGGACAAAAACGATCAATTTTAAGAAACATTCAAGTCTTCGGAGTCCTTAAATGCAAACTCGGGGACACGGACGCTTGTTTTTTAGGTCTCGTTTGGCCTCAACGCCCCCCTCCCTTACAAAAAAACCCCTCCGCGCAGGGATATCAAGCACAGTCTAGTACACACACACACACACACAGAAACACACAGGAGGCTACGTTGCTAACGCTGAAGGGGAGCGGAGGCATGTCGCAGAAGTGCTGTTTATATCTTTATGTCGAGAATATATCCTCTTTTAAGTAACAGGCATATTAACATGCATGTTTCTCAGCTGCAGCTGCGTGCTTCTTTCTCACTGTTATTGACAGTGGCCAGCGCTGCCATGTTGTCTTGTGCTACAATAATAGGTCGAGAAAGACACCAGTTTCTACACAATAATATTCATTAGCTTTTAGTTTAAAATGTTCTCCGTTCTAGACACTTCGCTGGTCTCAGCAGGCTCGGGGTTTGCTTAAGCTTCAGGAACCCAACCCCCTTGGTCTCCTTTTGGGTTCGGAAGTCCTCCATTTCTCTCCCAAATCCGAACAGGCGGCAGTAAAATGGGGGAAGGGTAGTAAAACAGGGGTGTGTAATGAATTAAACCTCGTCCCTTACTGGAACTCACTGCTAATAGCAACAACAGAAGATGGACGACGCAGATAAACAAGAAAGAAGATTTTATTTGCTGTTTTTTTAACGCTACACAGGGAGACAAAGTCACTCTTTGGGTTGCACCACGTGTAATCTATATCCATGCCTCCGTGTAGTAATTAGACACATTATATTTACAGCCCAGTGATTCAGTATGGTCCATTATGACCCACCCACTAAAAGGAATGCAATTTTTGTAAACAAACAATATTGTGAAATAACTGAGCCAGAAAAGGGTAAGGTTTTTTTTTTGTCAGTCCTCTGACTTGTGTCTAATCTCCTTAGTCCTGTAAGAGTTTAATTTGGTCTATTTTGCTGTTTTATTTTTAGTATGATTCGAAAAACACCAGCATTAAGAAGAAAAATACATTTGGGCCTGTAAGCATCCTTATGTGTTGACACTATCCAGACCTCTTTAATTTCAAGTCACTACGTGTTGTAGTTTCTGTGCAGACAGTCAGTTTGAATGCTAAATTTATCCTGCCCCCATATCTCTTATCCAAATATCCATAATTTGCTGGAATTGTCCCGTCACAGTTTTAGTAACCAGTTCAATTTTATAGGCCAGTTTCCTAGACAAATATTGAACACGGATTGTGGACTCAAACAGATTTCTGGTGGATTGTCTGTACTGACATTGTAATTCGGGTCAAGACTAGGAATAATCTGTGTCTGAGAAAACCAGGCCTATGTCACTGAATGGAAAGGCCTCATGTCAGATTTTTGCCTCAAAACTGACACTTCAGTGTTTTGAGACACAAGTGTAAAACCTGTCTTCCTCAGACCTTTTATCGGTTTCAGTTACGAGTGTTACCTAATTTGGAAAGTTGTACATGAGTCACACCACAGTTTTGTGCTTGTGATGATTTACGTTTACATTTACAGCATTTATCAGACGCTTTTATCCACAGCGACTTCCATTCCCTAACTACAGGGGACCGTCTCCCTGGAGCAACATAGGGTTAAGGGTCTTGCTCATGGACACAGTGGTGGCATGCTGGATTCAAACCCATTACCTCTGGGTCCAGAGGCAAGTATCCTACCCACTAAATTGAGAGACAAATTGGAGAACCTTCGGCCGAATCCATCTCCATTTTTATTTTGTGTCAGAGTGGAAGAAATAGAACTGGACAGAGAGACAGTAGCCAGTGGTACACTTTACATCACATTTACGGCATTTGGCTGATGCTCTTATCCAGAGCGACGTACATCAGTGCTTAAGAAGTCCACAACTGTTTCTTACCTGAAAAACAGCTTAAATCCGAGTCAACTATTTAACCAAGATGCTGCAGTCAGAGCATCTACACAGTCAAGTAATGTCAAATAATGATTAGCCAACACCTAACCCAACAATACATAAGCCACAGAGAAGAACAACGTAAGTCATAGAGAAGTCAACTGAAAAAAGTACACTGAAAAAAGGATGCTTTCCATTTACTGTGCATCATTTCCAAATACATTGAAACAGCATTGTCCTGTCCTTCTGTTTACTTATGCCGGCAGTGTATTTCATACCCATTTGAATCAAGTTAAATTAGTACATTCTATTTTCAGGGGAGTAAGACCAGAATTTCTGTTTCTGGAGGAATGCCACAATTTTTTCTACAATTTTTGCATGACTAAATCAGCATTATCATGTGAGCAAAGTTGTTTTTAGTGGTCATATGTGAAAGGCTCTGTTCTCTAGAAACGTACTGCTGGTGATAGAAACCAAATGTCTGTGATAGAAACCAAATTGGCTGTATTTGTGTTCCATTCATCACCACTGTAAAGAAATACGCTTTTCTGCAGTGAACTGTTCTACTTCAGTTTCACTCTGAACAACATTGTGCACATCTCAACTGTTAAATTATGCAGAAAAAAATCTGAAAAATCAATAGAATCCCCCTTTAATGCTACCCTTACACACCTGCACATCAAATAACCATTTTTCCCGACCTACGAATGCAGAACAGGCCTGTACCACAGTAACTACTGTATGTCTACAAAGTGCTCATTCCAGGGACTTATTGTAAAGAACCTCACTCTAAAAATGCTTTAATTGGGACATTTCGAAATAGGGATGATAAGCACATTCACAGACTTGCTACATTGTAATTATTTAGTAGTTATAGGGAGACTACAAACTGGGTGAGATATTCTTAAGTGATAAGAAAAGGGCATGGAGGCCTGGACCCATTTAAAGACATTAGTGGGGTATTTATTTATTCATTCATTTTTATTCATATAAAAACAAACTAGAACACCACAAACCATTTACCATTTTATTGTGCTTCAGGTTATTTTTCTTTAAAGCAAAGTACTTTTTTGTGGTAATAAGAGTCGTTTCAGAGTTGTACCAAAAAATAAATGCTTTTTTTATTTATTGGTTATTTTGTAATGAAAATGTACCGAATAGTCATGTAAAAACATTATGTTGTGTCATGAAATCTGAGAATCATTCCACAAGAGAAGGAAATGACATCGTTCCTGGAACAGGAAAGTGCAGTAGCTTTGTTCAGCCACTGGAGGTCAGGATCACTTAGGTGCTCAGAGTGCAGAGGCCAAACAGGGGTCAAAGGTCATCAGGCCAAGCCTAATGGTGGCTCTTGATGCTGCTTGTGGGGGAGGGGGAGGGGGGGGGGCAGGGTTCTACTGTCGTGAATACTAATCCTGTCCTGTTAAATCTTTGGGTTTACGTTGTGTTGCTTTAGTGTTGTCTGTTGCTGAACCTGACGATAACTTACTATTCCACCAGTCTGCCACAGTGGTGAAGCTCTCTGGCCTTCCTAACCCAACTCTAACAATGTTATGTGCAATTTAAAGATTCACTGCCAGTACAGACCAAAATACTCTTACTTTCATTTCTATACGAAATGAACTCTGTACAGCTTTGTGATTGGCCAGACATCTGACTTAGAGGTTTCTTTTTTTAAGACAAACAGTTCACCAAGAAAAGTACAGAGACAAAATAATTTATTGTGGGGATAGATGCTGGAGATACTAAAATGTTTGGCCATAGTTGCTCAGTAATTTTTGGAGCTGCTACCTTTGGACTTCTGAGACATTTCTTGAGTCATTATTTCACCAAAGAAATTCATTGCTTACATTTTAAGCAATGTTATAATGTAGTTCAGGATTTGAGTTTGTCATCTAGTTCACTTAATTCATATTGGGAATGGGTTATTTATAGGTTTGTATTTCTGTATTACAACTGTATTTGCCACAGTATGCCACAATTATAATACAATGATTATTATTTGATCATTCATGGCCTGTTATCCATCAACTACAATGATTTATTCACTAAACACTATTAAACTAATATGCAAGGTGTGTATGAGAATAAAGAATTGAATTTAGATTTATCCATATCTAAGACCCTTAGAATTTAAGGGGTTCATTCTAACTGCCTTTTACATTGAGCAGTCATGCAAACATGTTTTAACCCATTAAGTTATTTGTGACATTCACAAATTAGCATCTTTCAGGGATAGGTATAGTACAGCTCATTATTCTGGCCTTTTGAGTGATCTTGGGACTGTCCAATGAGAACAGCCGTTCAGTTTCCCCTTTCTGTTCCGATCTCTTTGTGGCACTGCTGACCTTTCACTTCCTGACATCAGCAGTTGTATTTAGTGAGTGTGTATGTGTGTGTGTAAGTGGCTGGTCAGGATCACGTGCCTGTGTATAGAGAAGCCCAGTGAAAGGCCTTTGTGGTAACCCCTCGGACCCTCAAGAGCTTTCCACTGAGTTAAAAATACAGACTCAACCTAAACTGAGAGCACCATAAACATTTGTCTGTCCACAAACCCTGCTTCTGTTAAGACCCCAAAACACGAAGAACAACAGCGGCACAGAATACACAGAGAGCCCCGCTTTGTCTTTTATTGGTTTTTATTTGAAAACATTTTCACAGACAATATTCCAAACCAAGCAGGCGGATCTCCAGAACCACGTCAGAATATATTTCAGAACGCAACTCTCAGAATCTCGCAGCACCCCTTCGTTTATTGCTGTGGTCATGTGCCGTTGTTAAGGGTCATATTCAAATTAGCAAGTTTAAAAAGTCAAAAACGTACACGAGTCCTAATTCGCCCACAAATAGGATTAAAGAAGAAAAAAACAGCACAACAACAACAACAATTTTGGAAAACTCAGTGATCTTCAGTGACTTTGTTTTAGTCTCAATCATTCCTGTTCATTCACACACTGGTATCAAGGTTTTAATGAAAAAGTCCTGAAGACTTCATGTACACACGGAACTCATGAACCTTAATGTCCGGACAGCTTGTCCAGGGCACTAAGGATATGAGCTCTGGAGGCACATCTATTAACCATGGGCTTTTGTGTTAACGGAAGTGTTGTAGGGTGCTGTTTCCAACTGACTAAATATTATGAACTGATATGGCAGCTGCTGGTGAAACATTTAAGGAAAGTAGGTTGTCTTTCTGTTGATATATCTGTCCATCTTGGTGGTGAGAGACAAGACCTGGGGAGGGATGGGTCTTCTGAGTGGAGTGTGAGTTTGCTAAGTCAATCTACAATGACAAGTCTAAAAAAAAAAGTTAGCATCTTACAAAATACTCAATAAAGAATACAAAAATTGTCTTTTGATTTCCCAGAAAACCAACTAGAGTTACTCCTTGGCCTCAGCCTCAGCGGTCTCAGATTCCTGGAGGGAGAGAGAGAGAGAGAGAGAGAGATAGAAATAACAAAAGTATGATCACCTGATTGCACTGTTGCTGCTGTCAAATCTAAGCATTTGTGTTATGTTAATATCCTGATAAAACAAAACCACATTGTTAGTATCACAAAATCTCTACACCACACCACTGAGAAAAAAAAACTGTACAATGTACTTACCTAACCTTCTTGAAGTCTTGGGCATTTTACACTTTAACACATACCAAAGCTAAAACTCAATCCGGCAGCGTGTCCGAAATCACGCACTTGTGCACATTTTAGTGCGTAGTGCGCTCACACTGAAAACCAAGCTAAAACTTGGTATCCTCTTGGCACTGAAAGAACCCAGATGGTGCACTGAAAACGGCTAGAACAACGCAGTGCAGAACGATGCGCACTAAACGGGCACCGTTTTGACGATGTAGCGGAGGGGGCAGCACTTTCAACGTGTTTTCGAGTTGGATAAGGGCAACAAACAGTGAAATACAAGCCCAAGCGGAGGCAGCTGGTTTATATAAATGTAAGTAACGTTAATAAAATAATTTTACTTATGTACACTGTGGTAGAACCAGCAGATATTTTGGCGGGCTGGAGAATCATGAGCAAATGTTGGTCTGTCACTTCCGCTAAGTGCAAAACATTAGTGTTCCATTTAGGACAGCACTTACCCACAGCAGTGCACACTACAGAAGGCTGTGCACACTACGCACTAAATCTCAGTGCACTGATGCAAGTGCGCGATTTCGGACACACCCCAGGTCTTTAATGCACTTACATGTTTTAAACTTGTGGCCACACCATGTATAGTATTGTAGATTTTTTTGTGCATAATTAATACTATTACAACAATTTCTAATTCTCTGCGTAAATCTTATTTACTTAAACACTGGTATCACTGCAGAATATAGGCCAAATCTAAAGTACTGCTAAAGCCAACTCACACAGCATGTACTGACTGGTGCTTAATACCCAAAGAAACGAGATTTGTAATCTAAATAAATTTATAAACAAAAGAAGAAGTTTATCCGAAATATAAGGTTATGAGCTTTAAGGTCAGTGGTTTAAAGTTTTAAACAGTTGCAACAGCTACTATGATCTCAAAGGTGACTGATTTGTGTTAACCCTTAGAAGTCTCCGTTAACACCGGAAATAACAAACCACGTCGAGATCCAATGCCAAATGTAAGTATCAGGCCGTTATCAGCCGAAAATGCTGGAAAAAATAATGAATACAATCTTATCCTGTAACAAATCTGGCCAGGAATGTTAGCTGTGTATTTCATTCTGTGAGTTACTAAAGTGTAGGGCTGGAAGAGTATTCTTTTTTATGGTTAATCTATATCCTACATTATTCAATGTTGTTTTAAATTTAACTGAGGCAATTTTAGCCAGTAATGCACAGCGTTTGAGCTTGTGAACAAGCAGTCTAGTAAAGTACATTCAAGCCTTTTCAAAGCTTCAAGATTAAGTTTTAAAGAAAAAAAGGGATGTGTGAAATATTGTAATTAGACAGTTCAACCCTAGTAGGGTATTCGAAAAGTTTGAGCATGATGTCCTACATTTAATTTGAAAATACAGTAGTTTCAGTTTAGAAGCAGAAACACCTGCATCAGCCCACACTAAAGCTTAAATATTTAAGCATAAATATATATTGAAAAAAAGTACCATCTTGAACCGTATATTGGTATTTTATTCTAAGATACATAATCGATCATTAAAACAGATCAGGGACTTTTCAGGCCAAACTTCCTCAAATTTAAGACGTGAATTTCAGACAAAGTTTGAGGTTAATTACTGTTAAAACATTTTTGTTTAATGTTAATTTTCCAGCCATTTGCCACTCTTTAATCTGCATCATCACTCATGCACATATGTGACAAAACGAGGACACACAGACAGCGGGAGACGTGCGTTCAACAGAACTTAGCCTATTTACTATGGATGGGAATCACCAGGGACCTCCCGATATAATACTATCCCAATACCTTTGTGTCAATTTGATATACATTGCACTTCTACAAACATTGTGATTCTATTCTACAAATATTTCCCAGACTTTTTCGACAACGCTGTACGGCCTCAGATTGTTGTATGTAACATGAACAATTGATGTGGTGATGCGCATCTCTGCATTCCTGCTAGGAATCTTGTTCAAACTCAGTTTTCGTTATCTGCTGTGTTTTTACACCTCCTTGTTTATCTTAGGATGATGTTTACCAAAGTGTGTTTATCATATTACCACAATGCTTAACTTTTGCACAACAAAGTTTGCATATAGTCTGGCCAAAGTACAACTCCTCTTTACTGTTAACATTTTCAATCCTCCATACACCATCTACCATTCCTTTTGTAGCAAAACAAAGTTAAAATAACTGGCTTCTATGACGCGGGATGTTGTACTGCCTGCCAAGGTGTGAATAGTTTAGAGTGTATCTACAGGGTTACAGAGAATCTGCAATGTTTCTCCACCTCTAATAAAAACACATGTACTGTATATATGTATTACAATTATCTTTGTTTAAAAAAAAATCAATATTGAATTTGAATTTTTTAAATTATTTTTAACTGAATCAATTTTCCCCATCTCTGCAATTTACTATGTTATGTTGGTAAAAATGTGAACAGAACTTCAATTATTGCACAAAATATATACATTCAAGCCCGTTCAATGACCTGGGTCTTGCAATGCATTGATTTTTTTCCCCTCAAATTCACACTTTCAGGGCCTGTAAAGACCTGCGGGAATTGTGAACGGCCCTTTATATTAACATTGTTTTTATATCAGAACAAATAAAAAGAATTTAGAGAGGCTGAGAATAGAATGGGAAAAACCTCCTATGCATATTTAAAATAACGGCAGAAGTCCTTTGGACTTCTAAGGTTTTGGCAAACACTGTCAGTCCATCAGTGTCATAGTTTCATTTTATAAATTCCCTGCCAGATGTGTAAAATGTGTGAAATGCAACATATAATGCAGACATACTTTATAGCTATACCCACACACACACACACACACACACACACACGCAAACATATACACACTAAAGTGTCACTCTTCACAATCTCATACCCTTTTTTACTCTGACTGTCTCCCACTGTCCTCTGACGGACAGGAGGGTGGGGGAAGGACTTCTCAGGGGTGACACAGTAACAGATGAGCGAGAGATGCAAATCTGTGTAAGTGAGTGTGTGTTTTGTGTGTGTGAGAGAGAGAAAGAGAGGGCGAGGGAAAGGAAAATTAGATTGAGGTTATGATTACACAACTCTTTCAATATCTAAAGACACTAAAAGATGTTTCCTCTTGATGTTATTCATAAAAATGATGCTCAAATGATGCTGAAAGCTGCATGAATATCATGCAAAAGTTGGTGTTCAGGTTTAAGGTTTCGTTAAGCAGAAGGTCACAGCAATTAAGTATAATAACTCTAATTGAGTCTATAAAAAAACACAGCAGCTTTGAACTGTGTAACTTATCAGTGCCACTTTGTTACTTATCAGTGCCATCGTGCAGCTTGATCCTGTTACTGATAAGCTGCTGCAAAAGCTCATGCAAGAACATAAGGTTTCACTACATGCAGATGTAAATGATTGACAATGCACTTTCAAAAAGGATTATTTTTGCTGTCATATAACCTATGGCTGCAGTTTTCTATTGGTGTCAAGCAGCTCTCTTGTATTTAAAAGAGATCATAGTGTTGTCTGGATCTTCCAGTGACTGCAATTGTGTTTAAATAAAAAAGAGTCTAAAAGCTTCTTTGGGTCATTACATCTAAAATTGTCCAATTTGCTAGATGCTTAGTTTTCACTGAATATCCAAAGTTTTATACACTGAAGCATATTTTAAGATGATGCTTTTACAGCACAGCTCACATTAGTGTAGTGAAAATACAAAGCAACAGCAACCCTTACCCCCTCTGGCTTGGTCTCTCCATTCTCAGTAGGAACTGCCTCTTTCTCCTCCTTCTTCCCTTTCCCGCCTTTCTTTCCTTTTACAGCTTTGTCATCCGACGGCTTCTGCAATCACCAATCGGAGTTTAGTGTGATGGCAACATTCCTGAGCTAATCAACACTAAAAATGTCACTGAAGTGCTTCCCAATAACAGACACTCCACGCGGTACCAGACAGTAACTAACACATTATGGTCTTGTCTTTATGGGCTAAGGTAATTGTAATGAATATTTATTTTTTTGCAATGTAACTCAACACTCGTATGATATAAACTCAATTTTTGTTGGGGATTTCTGCCAAAATATTTTGTTTATCGTTTCTGGTTCTAATTCCACATGATGGATCAAGTATTTATTGGAAGTTTCTACCTATTCTGCACTCACTTGGTTATTTTTCCCTACTTTCTTTAGACATTTACAGAAGCTCTCGGGTTCCTTGGTTATTTACAGACAGCAGTTTTCAACACTAGAGATGAAGAATCAGTACTAAATTTGCACCAGTCCCTACTGGTCAACACTGGAAAACCAATAAAATCCTGGACAAATAGTGCTGCTATCAGTATCTATGCAGCGTGAATGCATTCTTCCACAGCTGCAATTTCAAATGGTTGATGCTGGATTGGACCAGTGGGATGGACGTGAGCAACGCCATGCACTTTACCACCACACTTTAGTTTACCAGACATTTGTTGCGATCGCTCCTACCTCATTATTATATAGGAAACTCAGGACACTGTTTAGCTCCTATTTATCTAAAAAGTAATAATTAAATGACTGTTTAATCTTTTCACATCTTTTCATGTGATGTCTTTACTTATTGCACCAAATTATGGAGAGTAGTTTCAATTACAGTACTGATAAGCATCGGTATCGATAAACAAACTCAGTATTGATACCAGTATCAGTACATTCGTAATGATGCCTACCCTTACTTGCTATAGATTTTAAATGAGTTTCAAATATCAAAAACAACATTAACTTTCTTTTCATGAAACAACTCCAGACAACAGATGGTCCCTCATGTTTTAAATTATTGCTCTATTGAACAATTATGAAAGAGTATATATATTTTTACAGGTGTTACATGTTTTTTATTTTTCTTAGTAATAATTGGGTTTCTGGTAATATGTACTAATTCTCTCCATACATTTGTGGTCTTAATGAGCTTTCCACTCCCTGCTGCTGCCCAGTTCTTGATGGAATTTACTGAGAATTACTATTTCTTTCCTTTTTGTTCCATTTGGCCATAACACCTTTGTCACATTTTTCTAGATCAAGCAGGTGATTTTTAAAGGATGCAATGGTCTCCATCTAGCCGTTCTAGTACTGGTCTGGATTATGCACTGTTCTGGAAATGTTTATGTGGTGAACTTTCTCAGCCATTCCCACTATTGTCTAAAAAGTCTAAAGCTGTAATTGCTCATTTACTAGTCTCCTAGAGAATTGTACAGAATATGATGCTTTAAATGTCCCTTTTTGTACCCTCACAATTCACTTCATGGTTTTAATCCTGAAACCTATTATTTAAAAAGCTGAAATGTATTTAATGTTTATTGTGCCTTAATTTTGTCCTTGGAAAGTTTTGAAAAATATATTAGATTAATAAAAAATCCACATGCTTCATTTGATAATTTAACCTGGATATCATAGTTAGGTGTCACGGCTGATGGCCGTGTGAGGCCACTGTTTTTGTTTTCTGTTTTCCCTGCCCTGTTCTGTTCTGTTTCTGGTG
>JBBPDC010000135.1:26172201-26194888 GCA_037974485.1 Hemigrammopetersius urotaenia
CCCCCCCCCCCCCCCCCCCCCCCCCCCCCCCTCTCTTACCTGACCCTCTCTTCTATCCAGACCCAGTATATCTTGTGGAATTGTCCTCCTGTGCAGAGCAGCTCCTGCACTTTCAGTTAGGAGCCGTGACCTACAATTTGAATGCATTGTGTATGTGTGTGTGGTGGGTGTGAGTTGGGCCTATTTTTCCAGCTCTCTGGGTTCGCTGTGATAGTATTCTACCCAAATTCTGCACGGAACAGGTCTTGCTTTCTGTGCTGTGTGTGTGGCTAAACTGGAGAGTCTCTCTATCTCCCTCTCTGGTCTCTCTCTATCTCTCTGGTCGTGTCAGTTGAGACGGTTCAGTGTGATTGACGAGCCGGCTGCTTACATACGGGTCTGCACCGCAATGGTGGGGGAGAAGGAGGAGGAGGAGGAGGAGGGTGTCGTTTCAAACGGGGCTATAAATAAATAATGCGCTTCTCTATCGATCGACGAAGGTGAGCTGATCGAAGAGGAGCGCTCCGGCTGCGTTTCAGTTAAAGTGTTTAAAAACGCGCCCGAGTTTGCGAGAGCCGGAGCGCTTGGTCTGATCTAGCCGGGTCCTGAAGCATCACCGCCAAGTGACATTCAGCACAAGTGCAGAGCAAAGTGGCGACTCTCCTGCTCAGAGCAAGCAACTATCATGGAGGAAACCAGACTCTGTCGACGGGAAAGACGAACATTACCACGATACTTACCAACAAGACACGCTTTACCGTCACGGGCTTTTTCTACACCCCCTCTCAAACTTAATCTCTGCTCTACCTGCTCGACATTTTGGACACACCGAGCCCCCTACTCCCCTCAAATACAGGGACGACGAAAAAAATATGAGAACACAGATTTTAAAAATTGCTTACCTTCCTCTTGGGCATTTTGGTTGTTTTTTTTTGTTTTTACTTGGTTTACTTTAACTGAACAGGTCCGTATTGACCCGAAAGGTGAGGGAGTGAGTTTGTAACTACCACCGAATACTGGATCAATATCTAAAACACCTCTGGTAATAACATGTTAATAATATGCAGAGCCGAGACCCCGCCCCCGCACTCGCCTATTGGCCACTTCCCTGGGCACCTAGGTCAGCGCCTCGTGGCCATTGGCTTGTCTCCGAGATATGTAAATATACCAAACGCAGGCATTGGCTCGGCTTTTGGAAGAGGCTTCTCGACGCGCCTGTGATTGGTTACGCGCTTTTTTTCTATGCAAATCAGAGCTCGGAGCAGTTGATAGGTTTAAAGGTCTCCGTGAGGCGCCGGATTGAGCCGCGAGCAGCCAATCCACGCGTGACACCGCGAGCTCGGGGAGCTGGGAAACGTATTCCAAAATACAACCGTGATCCCTTGACTGTAAACAATAAAGAAACTGAAGGAAAATGTAAAGAGAAGTCTTTTAACGCTCGTACGCTCACTGGCTTCATTAAGAGTGGCCCTCGTTTCAGTTAGGCAAACTTGTGTATAAGCAACATTGGTTTATCTAACATAATCTGTTCATGAAACAAGACGCCAGTAGTGCACCCTCCACCATTGACCATACGTCGTTTGGGTCACAGTGAAAAGAACTCGACGGCTTTCAGTCCAAAGCAAGGCGAATTAGGACATCAGGTACTCAAGTGGCCCTAAAGAACAGCATTATCCGTTGATAATCACATGTGTAGAAAGAATAGTGCTCTTCCACAATGACCTCACAATGGACGACGTTCTACGGTGACCTCACAATGGCAGGTTTTCCATGGTGATCTCACAATGGAAGACTTTCTATTGTGACCTCACAATGGCCAACATTCTATAATGCCTGCCATCACAGAACATGCATGTACCTCTAGAAGCCCTCTGCAGCCCAACTGTGAACAATCAGAGGCTTCCTGTGCTCGGGTGAACTCCCCCCTCAAAAAGCTAACAGCAGTCTATGTGTAGGATGATGTGGAACAGTGGAGTATGGTGTAAAGAAGTGTGCTGGATGAAAGCTGCATGTATTCCAGAACCCGAGCCCTCCTGGTCCATGCTGTTGTGCTGCAAAGACAACAAGCTACTATTTCATTCTTTACTTCAATTAAAACCACCAATACACAGATATACTGCAAATGATTGAATATTTGTAAATACAAAACCCACATAAATGCTTTTTAAAAGTTTTTAAAAAGTTAAAAATAATTAAAAAGGCTTTTAGGTGTGTGGTTTGAAAATAAACCTTATTTACATTCTGGATCTAAATCTGAGATTATAAAGAGATTGAGATTGAGATGAGAACGTTATTTGAATATTCCTTAATATGACACCCTCTTATGTTTGGTATCAGTTCAATCTCATTCAACATTTAATGTCTCTAAATGACTGACATTATTTGCTTTGGTAATTAAACACAAAATGAACATCATTATGTGTTTTCAGTGTCCGCTGCAGTCAGTTTGAACCCAGGCAGTTTTAACTGTTAAAACACATTTGTTATGGTTGTTTTTGGATGATGTTGAGTACACTGCTATTGTATTTCCCAAAAAGTTGCCCTTGCTTTAGGGCCACAACTGAACATTGCAGGAGAGTGAGAACTACTGATAGTTCAGAGGCTATAGGGTTGGGAAACATATTTTCCAAAATATCTTTGACATTCCCTGCGCAGTGGAAGCATGTTTTACTTAAAGGACTATTCAGCTAATCACGAAAAATATATAAATTATGTGACACATAAACATAGGTAGCAATTTTAACGGTTTTCTGGAGGTTTAAATTCCTGGGATCAAATTGACCCCAAGCATAAAGGATGTAAAAGTACATTTGAACACAACATGAGGGTTAAGTAACTCAGGGAGCATAAAATTAGCAAATGTAGCGGTAGTATGTAGTAGAATGTAAACAGTCAGCTCATAGAATCTGGAAATGTACATTTCTAAGATACAGAAGCAATATTCTCAAATGGGGTGGTGTTTTGGCATGCAGTTCAATGTTAATGTGTCATTGAATGTTGTTCAATGTAGAATAGCTAAAAGTGTTTCAAGGTCAGTACCCCTGAGACATTTTAATAATAATAATAATAATAATAATAATAATAATAATAACAACAATACATAACACAATAATACATTATTATGTTATGTGTAGTTGCATTTCACAACATTCAATGACACTTTTGTTACAAAGACAAAAGACAAACAATATAAAAATGATATACAGTACATGGACTAAAAAACGTATAAACAGAGACTGTAAAATTAAATAGAGTATGTTATTTTAAAAAGATGGCTCTTGAACTTGGATTTTAAACAAAGAAAAAGAGACTTAATATTTCTAATGTCCGGTGGTACATGTAGCCTAAATAATAAAATAAAGGAAGGGGCCCCAGGACAAAGCCTTGGGGCACACCAATGGTAACTAGAGAAGACTGTGAAGGGAATATTTTAAACTGGATGAACTGAGTGCGTATAGGATTTAAATAATTCTAAAGAAGTATGAGTTTTACCAATAAAGATCAGTCTATTAAGGAGAATTGTGTGGGATATAGTATCGAAAGCTGCACTCAGATCAAAAATTAGAATGGTAAGTAAACTTAAGAAGGTCACAATTGGATGACAGCAGAAATAAAGGGAAGCAAAGATGGCAGGCAGGCTTTAAGCAAAAATGTGTGAAGATCTAGATGGCATGTGGAAGGTTTCAACTTACAGAGGCAGAGCCTAAAAGATGGAAAACTGGTGCAATGGAGGCTTAATATGAGGGGAGGTGCTGATGAATGTTATGTATTTAAAGAGTTACAGAAATAAACCAAATACAAATAAAGAGGTAGAGAGTCGAGGGGCCGAAGAATCATGTTGAACAGTGAGAACAGTGACTTGGAGTTTTTTAATGTTACCAGAATAGTAGGTGGATTTAGTTTGAGCAATACAGTCCTTGTACTGGGAAATATGATTATTATATAAGTTCTGAAGCCTTAATTCATGAGTATACCATGATGGTTTTCAGAATAGCGAGAGAATGTGAAGACTTGAGAATTCAGTTAAGGCTGTGATTGTAGTAAAAAACCATATCGGGGAGGATACATTGTGTATATTTATCGGACTTGTGAACACTAAACATTTTGTATTATGAGTAATATTAGATTTGCAATAGACTTGCACCAATCAAGTAACAGTTTCAATATTGTCAGTGCGAAGTCAGACAGGCGACTCTGTGGCATAGATATAATGATGTGTCAGTCAGCTACCACTGTTTCTTCAAAAACACTCAGCATATGATTATTATATGCTAATTATACAAACTATCATGCAATATATAACTAGCTTCATCACATGCTATTGAAAAACTAAACAAATTTGAAATCAGCATGAAAAACACTACAAAACCCACCTATACTTATCTTTGATGATTTTGACCTGTAGACCTATGTAATTAATGTTTCTGAGAAAAAGGAGTAAAGTGTTAGCACAGATTTTTATCTTTTCACATAGATTGTGGCTGGCAACAAAACGTAGTGCTGTGAAGTGTGTGAACCCTAGATGGACAGGAAAACCCAATACACATTCACCCAGAGCAAGAAGTACATTTGCAATACACACACAGTGAAACTCTGGCCCTCATGATAATAGCCATGTTCAATGGGATTAATGTGTTCAGACAGATGTTGTGTAAACTAACCAGACTATTTTACATTCCTAATGCAACTAATAAATAAATAAAATGCAAATAAATAATACACTATAGTTTTGGAAAAACTCGCTTTATTTGTACATTTGTTCATTATTCTCTAGTTACGCCTGTTTTATGATGCATTTCCTTATATTATGTTTTGATAATATTACTTGCTTGCAAATGGGATGAAGGGAACATCTGCTGAGAATTTTTAACAAAAAAGGTTTGAATATGTTGAATTAAAAGCCCCAAAATGCAATGGGTCCACCAGTCCCAGCAGGACTCCCTGTGTAACCAAAAAACGAAGACTCTAGCAGGATAAAATACACTTCAGGTCACACCACCATATTTCTGATTTGTTTTTAATACACTTGTATGTTGCAACATACACAACATACACAATACACAGCATATACAAAAGTGCACAAATAACATTATATTTTACTATACTGTTTTCTATGAAAGATATCACAAGTGCTCAAGGATGCACACAAAAATCTAGGAAAAGCTAAAATCAACATATCCCAAAATTCAGAACCTGAATCCACAACCTTAAGTTTGGGGGTTTAAAGACCAATCAACTTCGAAGACAAGGTACTTTCTTGTCTTTGTACATGATTATCAGAAGCAAACTGTCCCCAAAGAATAAATTAAACATAAATATACTACCTCAAGAGAGATCTGCAAAGTCTGTCTCAAACTAACTTCAAACTAAGTAACTGCCGTTTGAGATACAGCCTTTACAAATTCTTTCAGACTATCTGAGTGGTTACAGCAGAAATGTAAAGGTTTCTCTCCTCTAACACATTCAGAGCCTGGGTTTCCATGAGTGCTATAGAACGAAGGTCATGGTTAGATAAAAAAATATTATTCTAAACACATAGTGAAGACATCCTTAACACTGCAGTGTTGTTGAAAATCTGGGTCCTCACTGAGATTCATTGTGCTTTGGACGTAATGTGGTAATTTGGTGGAACACTTGTGAAAGTATAGGAGTCTAGGCTGGAGCCTGAGAGTACTAGGCCACACAGTGGCCACTTAAGGTTTAGGTCTTAGTTCTAGGTATACTGACAGTGTTTCACAAAGGGGAACTCCACTTATTAAATCGTTAAGATATAAACTATTCAGCAATGAGACAGTGGTCTAAAATAGAGAAGTCTATTCATATATGATATGGTAAAATAATACCAAAACATTTTTTGGCAGGGTTTTATCATTAGCAATATTACTTATAAAAAATGTATGAAATACATATGTAGGTTCACTGGTCGTTGTAGGAAACAAAATGGCAATATTTATGCTGTGGTTTAATACAATTGTAAGGAGATCTAAGGCTTACTTTAATGCAACTTCACTTCAAACTGCTATGAATGGCCTTTCTCAGTGAATGAATTATGAAATCGGTGGAATGTCTCTTCAAACCTAGTGTGACTTCACACACTGCAGACAGTTTAATTCTTGGAGAAGCCAAGAGCAGCTCACAAGAATAATCAGACCATGTCAGTGTCTGCTTAATACAAAAATGTAATATATTCAAAATTGTATGGTACAACAGTGTGTAGAGAGAGCTTTCTCTTTAAAACAACATAATTACATCAGATTTTGTTACTGTGCATTTAACAACAAAGATTCTTTCAATGACTTGGTTAAGAAAAGAACAAGCACAACCCTGAAGTATATCCATAGAGCTTGGTTTTATCTCAAAATATTTAATTAAAATGGAATCATTTTAAATCTACTTAAATTTCTCTTCTTAGCCTCTCCAGGAAACTGACCCTTGTTTTTGTGAGATCATGAAAACATCTCATAGAGTGACCTCCTCTATGTCGTCATCAAATGATGTAATTGCCCTGACGGCGGGCCGGCTCTCCGAAACTTGGAGAACACTCTTGCTGGAAGAGAGGGTGCTACCATTGAGTATGGTCGGCGTCTCTGCGTCCCTCCTGCGTCCACTTAAGACTCCAGATGGAGGTTTGGCTGTGCTGGGGGATCTCAGGAGCTCCATCTTGTAGGATGGTTCAGGGGGAGGAGAAGGAGCTGTAGAGCCAAACAGCTGCTGCATTAGGTTGGACTTCCTGTCCTTCTCCAGCTCATAAAGGTCCAGCCCTCCATCTCTTTCTCCTGGCGGATGGCCATGGGACTGGCTCTGGTTGCGATAGCTCTGGCTTGCTCTAGAGGCTGGTTTACCAAATGAAGGTTCGTAGCTGCCAAAAGCAAAGTCAAGATCCTGACTGGTTTGCTGTGCTCTAAGATCTCCACCCCTTTTCCCAGCTCCAGACATGCTCAGACCCTCCTCATGCTGCGTCAAGCTGAAGATCGAGGCATTCGGGTTCTGCGATTCGGACAGCCGTGGAGGAGAATGAACACTTTTCTCTTCTGAGAAGAAGTCAGAGTTCTGGCCCTGAGCCTGCATGTCAATCTCGCGCATCTTAGCCAATAGCTGCTCTTTGCGACGACGCTCTTCCTCTGCACGCTCCTGATTGACCTGATACTCTTGCTCTCTCATCCACTGCTTTTCCTCCTCCTGTTCATGCAATTTCCTTTTGTCTTCCTCACTCTGGTACTGATTCCACCTCTTGCTGTTCCCTTCCTCTCTGTCCCACCCTGTTTTAGAGATAAAAAACTCAGCTTTCAGGAAAATTAAATTTGAACATGCACACAGTCATGGAAAAGAGTACCATGGCTCTTTCTGTCTATACCTTAGTATTAGTAACTAGTAATAGCTTAATTAGTAATAGCTTAACAGGGCAAGGGTCAGTATTTTGTAATGTACTAACCATCACTACACTATCAGGTATGTGGTATATTTTTAATAGTCAGATGTATATTATCACATCTGAGTATTAAATGTTAGCCTAGTGGTTAGGGCATTCGCCCTGTGATCAGGAAGTCACGGGTTCGATTCCCAAGACCGCTAGGCACCTCTGAGGGACTGAGCAATTTAACCCATTCACCAAGTGAAGCAGTGGGCAGCTAGGACACACACTGCTCTGCAGGCGCTGTGTTCCTAGCAGCCCATTGCTTCACTTGGTGAATGGGTTAAAAGCAGAGGAAGTATTTCGTGCTGTTCACACTTTGTGCTGTGGTGTGTTCACGTATGACCAAATTGTCACTTTCACATTTTTTCTTCAGTTATAAGTAGTGAAAGACACATAAGAAGTCTGCCTTACATGTTGAAACACTTTAAGCGAAAGTCCAGTTTAACTCATGAAACCTTTCAAAACCATGTAAATCATTAATATATAAACAAAGTTCAGCAATAAGATAGTAGTCTAAAACAGAGCAATGTTTTCCATGTAACATAGTTGCATGAGTTTTTGCTTAACAAGGATTTTTTGCTTAACAAGGATAATTAACAAGGATGAGTGATAATGCCTCAGAAACAGTTATACTTTTTCATTGAGGCTATTCAGGCATCAATCAACAGCATGATGAATATATATATATATATATATAATGTGTCAGTTTTGCTCAAGGCAAACAATGTTACCAAACATAATGTTACCAAAGACAGATACATGTCTATAGTGTAAGTATATAGCGTACAACCCCTTAAAGGGGCACATGACTCACCATCTCTTCGCCTTGTTCCCTTTCCTTTATTTGAATTGAACTCTTTGTATATTCTCTGCTTCTCTGTCTGATCTTTTTCTCTCTCTCTCTCCAGTTCTCTCTCTTTTTCCCTAAGTTGTTCACTTTCTGTTTCTCTCGCCCTTTCCCGTTCAAAGGCTTGCTCCACCTCTCTCTCACGCGCTCTCTCTCTTTCCCGCTCCCTCTCCATCTCCTGAATTCTCAATTCTTCTGTCTCCTTCTGCCTCTGTTCACTGCTTTGTAGCTCCTGAGGAAAAAAGTGAAAAGACAGTGAAAGGCAGAGACAGGAGATTGTGTATACCGGTTATATTGTCTATTCTGTCACACTGTTTGCGCTTGTTTCATACCGTTATACTGATTACATTAGCTATACTGCTCATACGTTTTGCACATTTTTTTTAACTGTTGCACCTTTTATTCTACTTATATTTATACCCAATGCACAGTGAGCTGTCCACAGACTCAGGACAGGTTAAATCTCACATTTACCTTATTTTATACTTATTTTCACTGGTTTGTTTGTTTCACAATGTCTTATGCCTGTTGCACTATATGTACACTGTGGAACCTGAGCTTTGGCATTTTGTCTCTCTGTATTGAGTTGACAATAAAGTTCCCTTTAACTTTAACATTCACAACAAGTTTGGCAAGAATTATCCCATTCTCACTCAAGGCATTCATATACATCCCATGTTTTTTTGACTATTTTACAAATGGCAAAAAGTCTAAAGCGCAGATTAAAGTCTGTTGAGACAGAATGTACAGTACCATTCAAAAGTTCAGAATTTACATGTAAGTTGGAATTGCCATTTTAAATAATATGAAACTAATTTACTGCAGACACAAGTATAAAATTATTCTGTTAAGAAGTTACTACTTTAAAAGATGTAGTTTCTTTGAAATTACAATTACAAATGTTAGTTTAAATAATTTAAAACGTATTATTGTTATTATTTTTAAAAGAAATGTTACACAAATCAATAACGATGAGCTGTAGAAGATTTAATGACTAGGAAAGCTTATAATTAATAAGATTAAAGATAGAAAACAATATCTAAGAGACCTCAAAACTAATTATCAGATTTGAGACAGAAAACTTACTGAGCAGCTGTGAACAATGTTGGCCATGTGGAACTATTTCAGTTTCTTAGAGGGACATTAGACAAGAGATTTTAATTGTTCACTAGACTGTCAGTGAGTGAAACCTGGTTTGAGACCACTTGAAACCAGTTAATACTTGACATGCAGAGCAGAACAACACATCAGGGGCTAAAAAGAATTAAAAATAATAGAAACCATGACAAATTACAAAGTCAAAATATTAACATATATTTTTCCAGTTCCGGTTTTATTTCAGTTTATCCTGAATTTTGGTTTCGGCCAATGATTTTAATTTCAGTGCATCACGATTATTAATCATTTAAAGACCTCATTTTTAAAGACCTAGATTTTTAAATGGCATTAAACACCTTCTGGTGTCCAATTTATAGTATCACAGTCTACACTATATACATTATTACTAAATATTCATTTTTATATGGTAGTGTAAATCAAGGCTTTTGTAATTCATTGTATAATTCACTATGTAATTAATCAGCAATTATGCATAATTTGATTAGTACAGCAAAACAGAAATAATAGCTCTATACTTTTAAAAGTGAAAACAATGTTTTTTAAAGTCGCCCAGGATTATTGTGTTGGATTTTATGTGTAGTCTAAATAATGCCGTAAAACGTGTTAATAAAGCTGTGCTAGTGAGGAAAGAGAGCATCACCACCCAGGGATTATCCCTAATCCAGATCTATCTTTAACCCAGGGCTATATTTCATGCAGCAGGATTATTTAATTAACTAGGTTACCCATTAATTTCTACGAAATAAGCTCAGCTTATGTCAGAGTAACACTGCATGGTGCATTGATAAATGTAAGCTGTATAACGGTTTACTGAAAAGAAATCAAAAGCATGGGTTAGAATTAATGGAGTGAACAAAATGTTACTTGACAGTTATGTGCTCGGATGAAAGAGTGTTGCATGCAGTGTTGCAATACAGCATGTACTTTAGTCCAACCTTTTTTATCTTCTGATTCTGATTCAGAGCAGGCCGTCGGACCTGTGAATTAATGATGGTTAAAATAACATTCAAAGCTTCATCATAAAATCGCAGGTTAAGATTTTTTCCAATTTGGCTTTATTTTAGGATAATATAAAAGTGAAATGAATAAAAACGAAGTAAATAAACAAGACGCCTGAAGAAGTATTTAATTGATCAGAAGCTCTCATATTATGGCAACATGACAGTATTGAGTTCAGTAGTAATTTGTTTCTGACCAAATGACTTACCATTTACATTGTGCATGCATTATGTTTATAATCCATTACTGTTACAGCTGTACTTGGCATGTTTGTAATTTTACCCTTAATGTCCTGCAGCTAGATTTGGCCATGGCAAAATTCTTTGATTTGCATCAAAGAAAAAAAAATTAATTAAGTAGGGGTGGGTCATATGCCAAAAATATAATATAATGACACTTCAAGATGTTTTTACAATACACAATAACTTTTGTGTGAGACCTGCTTATTTTGAACAGCCAAAAAAGACCAGCAGCGTCACATTAAAAAAAAAAAAAAAATCTTTTGTAATCATCAGAAACCACAACACACTTTTCTTTCATGCTGATTTCAGATCTGCTTTCAGTCACATCAACTTTTTTAATTATGAGTAATATTAAATTTGCAATAGACTTGCATGCGGTTTTTATTAAACCGCAGGCACCAATAAAGTAACTGTTTCAATATTTTCAGTGTGAAGGCGCACACCGTGGCATAGATATAATGATCTGTGTCAGTCAGCTACCACCATTTCTTTAAAAACGCTTAACATATGATTATTATATGATCATTATACCAACTATCATGAAATATATAACTAGCTTCGTCACAAAAACTGTATGTGCTAGGGAAAAATTTTAAATCAGCATGAAAAACACTACAAAACCCACATTAACTTATCTCTTATGATTTCGACCTGTTGACCTCATCAAAATCATGAGAAGAACTGATATTTCCTCAGTGTTTCATGCACTGAATCCAACTAAGCAGTTCAATATGCAGTTGGTCAGTGTTCAAGAAGTACTAGTGACTAGAGATGCCCCGCACGGGTGTCCCAATACTTTATAAATGATATACAAATCATACAAATATACAAATTTAACAGATCTAAAGCAAATTATATGCCCTCCATGTTGGTGAGGGCATATCACAGCACGCAGTCCAGTCCCCTGCTAAGTAATAGCCAATTGTAATCACGGGGCGTGGCCAATAAGCATATCTCGCCGTCTGTAAAAATCCCACATTTAGAGACGCCATTTGTAAAAGTGCAGCATTTAGATTTAGAGCGCAAAATTTAGTTGTGTGAAAATTACACTTCTAAAGTTGCTAAGCTGTGTTTACAAATGGCACGCCCTAGGGGACATCTTACCGTACCATGTTCTCTGTGCAATGTTTCTCCTTTAAAATATCACAGTTATGATTTTTGTATTTGTGTGAAGGTATACAAAATGTATCCGGACATTTTTTGAAAGCATTATTTTTTATTTTCTGAGAGTACCAGCTTTGTATCATATCGGTCGATATCCAAATGTACAATATCAGTATCGAACATATTAAAGTGGTTTCATGCCATGTCTACTAGTGACATCCAAAATATGCGCAGAAAAGAATAATTTATCACAATAATCATAAATATCATCAGATTGTCTGTATTTCATGGTGTATTTAGTATTTAGGATTTAGTACAAAGTTATATATTTTATATTGTTCTTGTCCTTGTGTCTCTGTGCAGTCATAGCCTAAGTGATTTCCTCTCAGATCAACAAAGTTTTCTGATTCTCTACTAGCAATGCAGGAAGTGTCATGTTGTAATTGCTGATACAATTATGCTCATCAAAAATCACGATGGATCTCACAGCTGGTACTCCAAGCAATTGATGAAAACAATAAAATTATTCTCTCCAACTGCAAGGGTGACCTATGTTTCTGCTAAAGTGAAAGAGGCTTGCCTTTAGCGAGAGGTAGTCATCAGCCTGGTCATCAGGCGGAAGCTCACTGCCGTCTGTGATCGCAGGTGGAGGGGAGGGGAAGTCTAGCGAAAGCGTTCGGTCTTCAGTCTGCACAGCTTTACTATTGTTCTTAATGGGACCTGAGACATGCAAACACACACACACACACAACACGCACACACTATATCAACTGGTCCAAGATTTTTTTTGGGCTTTGAACACTCATTGCCATTTCCTAATCAGGATCAGATTATCAATACCTGCATTTAAAATAATAACATTTACATTTTATATTTAAATGCATGTTTTGCTCACTTAGGTGAGACTGAATTTTAATATCTTTATTTGGTAACATGTCATTGTCTTTTTGGCTGGTTAACTAAATGAAGTTCCTTTTCCATTAATAACTTGCCAGTGAATTTTCCATTCCATGTTAAATTAAGCAGCAGTCAGAACATAATGTTGTGCCATTAAAGGTGTAAATTGAAAATAAATCTCCATTTAAGGTGACAGTAAAATGCCAAATTCGGTTCATGAATTTATAAAAGCAGATTTTTTTCAACAGGTTTAGTAATTAGCTATGCTGTTATTCTTGCTTCTTGTTTATCTTGGCTTCTCAGTGACAGAGCTCAAGTCCTTCAGTCAAACTCTCCCTGCTTAACAGTCAAATTTTATGCTGAACCAATATGCTGAATTTGGCTATGGATACATTATGAAATTTCAGGTTGGGTGTGGGGGTGGTGTTGGCTGTGTTCAGAACTTACCTAATGTAAGTTCAGATGGACATTGCACAATTTTTTTAATTTCCTAACATCATGTGTTTTGGAGTAAATGCCATTTTCTCATCTTTACTTATAAAATGTTTTATTTTAAAACTTAAAAATGTTTATTTTTTAAGCTTCTAACTAAAGAATCCTATTGCCGTCTAAAGGGTTAAAGAGGAAAACAAACAATAACAAAAATATACTTGAACATGCCACCTGTACAACAAAACTTAAATATACAACCGTAAAGTATGTGAACGCAGTAAAAGCTCCAAATTACAAACACTTCACAGATCTGTGTTACCTCAACAATACTATACCTTTTCTCTTGTTGGTATTTTCAATTTCTTTCTTTGAAGTTGTTCTGAGGATTCTGTTGGCATAAATGTTCCTAGCATCCAACTCCCTCTCCTTCTCCTAAAAGGCACAATCACAAACCAATGTTAAACAGTGAGTTAGTGCAGTCACATTTCTAACACCATCTCTAACAGATATTCAGAAATAAACCATGTCGAGTTATAATTGACCATAATCATATTAAGTTGTTGCCCAGTTCATTCAATTCCCTGATACTGTTTTTAATTAAGAAATACCTCACGGTTTCCTGTTGACTTTCAATAAATAAATCAATACTATGAATGCGTATGTGTCTATGAGCAGCTACTGAGTTTTTGTTCCTCTACCTTTAGTTTGGCACCAAGTCTCTCCACTTCCTCTCGTAGTGCTTGGGCTTCCTGTTGGGTATCATGGTTTTTCCTCCGTTCACCAGCCAGCTGCCTCTGAAAGCTCCCAGTACTCAATTCCATGTTCTTTTCTAAATCCTGAGGGTATGGGATTCAGTGATTAAAGTGTCTACAGATTCTATGTACATGAAGATTTGAGGATGCTAAACGTTTTAAAGTTTAAATCAACTGTCATATTAATATTTGTCATTTTAACAATAACATTCACAATACTGACTGAAATATCACAATGTTTTTGGGAAGAATGAGTTTAAATGTAATGTAATCATTTACTTTTTTTTTTTTACTAATCATTTACTTAATTTCCATATACAAAGCATACAAAGAATTGTTTGATTTTTATTAATGTGTGGATATTAATTTTATTAACTTCTTCATTCTTATTAAAGTCTTAATTTTTTGGTCAATTTAAAATCACCTCCATCTTTCTGGAGACATTTTTATGGTCTCACACAAATCACATGAGACAGAAAATTAGTTATCCTTCATTTGCTTACATCATTAGTTAGTTATTAATAGCTAGCTTAAATAATTTATTCTCAAATACTCGGTTATGGGTCCTCTTGCCTTAATAGCACCATCAATCCTGTCAGCTTTAGTCCACTCCTCCACTAACTTTGTTTCATGCCCAACTAAAGGGCGTATAGGTCTAGCTCTGTGTGTGGCTGGGACACTGGGACTTTTTGACCGACCAGCAAATTCCTCAGACCCCAAACCTAATTCTTGATGTGGAACAGAAGGTGGAATACCCAAATGCCACACACACACACTCAGGCAGAAATGTATACCCATAAAGATAATTGTTGCTGTTTTCTGCAACATAAAATAATGTGTTCTGTCAAGTATGTATCTAGTTATGTGTAGTAATACATGTGTCTTAGATTGTCACTTGTGCCATCATCTACAGTGATGGTCAGTTCGTTCTGCTAACAGAAAAAAAAATTGTAACAGAAAAAGGCAGACATTTACTGTCAGACACGAGCCTTTCACAAAGCAAACCCTAGTTTTAATTTTGAATTTAATGGTGAATCCAACTATGTTCTGTTTTTATACATACACTTTCTGTTTGAATTCTGCACCTCATTCCTAGAAGAGTCGGCTACAATGGACAAGAATGATCTCAAGAGATCAGTATAATTCTTACCTAACAGGATTGATGGTGTAACGCAAGGGAACCTGTAACCAAGTATTAAAAAAGGACCAGTAAACATGTAAGCATGACTTTCAGCATGAATGTGTGCATGTATATACTTTGATTCTGTGTTCGCTCTCCTGTGCTTTGGCCTGCGCCTGACTCAGTTTACGGGTCAACTCTTCTCTTTCCCATAGATGCTGATCATCAGCGAGCTGCTGTAACTTTTTCAGCTGGCTGCGACAGCGCTGGAGCTGCATGTCTGCCTCCTTGTAGCTGCGCTCAGCTACACGCTCCCTTTCTTGACTGCGCCGTAGCCTCTCACGTAGAACATGGGTCTCGTTGTTGTGGCGAGAGATGAGCTGGGATATTTCGCTCTCTGTATCACTGTAGCGCTGCAGAGCTTTCTCATGACGCAGCTGCAGCTGCCGCAGCAGGCGGTTCTCACGCTGCAGCTCATCTGTGTGTGCCCGTAGCTCTGCCAGCGCGTTCTTCAACTCGCTGATTTTCAGCAGTCGTGCCGACAGCAGCCGCTTGGTTACCAGGTCCAGATCCTTCGGAGGAGCATCTTTACTAAGGCTCTGAGAGCGCAAACCACTGGAGCGAAGCTGAGGATGGTAGGCCTGACCGCCCGGGCGACGGGACACACCCTTTCTCACACCTACAGAGAGGAATGCACACACACACAAGCAGAAACACACACAAGCTTCTCACAAACCACTGTACAGATATAGGTAACGAGAACATATGAATGTTGTCTCTGTTGTAAGAAAATCTTGTGAAACAAAAAGTTTATGGACACTTGCTCGCCCTTTTAATTTTAATAATTCTGGGACTACTCTCCAGGAAAGATTATACCCTAAGCTGCTGGAACATAGCTGCTGGGATCTGAATGCATTCAGCTACAAGAGCACTACTGAGGTCAGGTTGGTTGATTAGTCCTACATCACAAACGGTACTTCAGCTCACCCCAAATATATGTTGGAGGGGACGGTTTTATAAACCTCTAGAAGAAACTTGCCATTGGGCATGGTGACTGTAGGCTTATGTGTGGTTGCTCCAAAGTGTCACATTATACTGGTAATTATTTCCTGGGAGAGATTCTAAAGGTTGTGCGTACTCAAATGAGTAGTACTGTATGCAGCTTAAAGTGATTGGCCATACAGGCTAACTTTACGAGAAATGGAAAAAAAGCTCAGCATTAATACAGCTTAAATAGAATTTCAAAGGTTTTCTTGCCAAAATCTAAATTGGTCCGCCCAGAATATGTTCACACAACTTGTGTCTAAAATATGAAAAATATAAACAACATTATGAAATGTTCATATGACAGTTCTGTTTCAGGCCTCCCTTGTGTCACCTGCTGGTCATTACTGGCAGTACAAGCCACAAACTGCCAGTTGAGCAAAGTCACCCTTGCTCAGCAATTCAGTACAGATTCTTTAAAGAACAGAAAGGACATTTTTAAATAAAAGTCTATGGGAAGCTGTAGTAATAAACATGTCTTGGATTGTCACTTATGCCACCATCTACAGTGATGGTCAGTTTGTTTTGCTATAGTAACATATGAGGCAGATATTTGTGGCTCACATACACAAGTCAAAACATACCCCAGTTTTAATTTAGACTCTAATGGTGAATCCAGTCATGGGCTGCCACTACATACACTCCAAATATGTTGTTTTTTTTTACATATACTTTCCCAGTGTTGTACAAGTCATATCTGTGTAAGTTACGACTGTATAAAAGGTGAAATCTCTGACCTCTTGATTCATTTGAATTTATTTATGTAGGAAGCCATTCATCTTGGAATTTTAGTATGACTGAGAATTTTTGTAAATTCAAGCTTTTGTCTATTTATGTTTGACAGCAGCCTTTTATTTTGGCCAAAAAACAATGCATATGTATAAATTATAATAGAACTGTTCAATAGAACTGTTCAATTCTAATTTTACAGAACTGAAGCAGCTGAATTGTCACTTTAAGGATGATTCTTGCATTTTCACTCTCCTGGTGTGAGATTTTTTTATACCTGTTCGGTGTAAAGGGCTGCTGGAGACCCTTCGAACCCTCCCTGTTCTGTGTGCTGATGGTGAGGGAGACTGTGGTGAGAAAGACCTCTCAGACAGAGAGGCATTCTCATAGTCATCCGAGTAGAAGGAAGCGCTGCTGTGTTCTCCATCACTGAGGCGGTCACGATCCGGATCCCGCTTCAGATCTCGCTTCGGCTCTCGAGTTCTGGTCAAGTCTCTGTCCACTGAAGAGCTTTCTGCATCCTCACGGAACTTCTCATTCCGTTTTTCTGACTGGTAGAATGAGCCTGAATCCTTCCTGTCATTGTGGCGGGACAGTGCGCTTTCTTCTGACTCCCTCAACCGGTTATCCTCAAATGAGTCCACAGCATTCTGAGAATTCATGTCTCTCCTTGTTTCATTCTACAGCCTGCAGCAAAAACAGATAAATGTGATTTGTAGGTCTGTAGACTTATTACTACCTAAATATTTTGAGGTTTGGGCAGTTAAAATAGGCAACAAGCCCCATACAGTACAACGGTTGAAAACCACTGTTTTAGAGTATTTATAGAAATTCCGTTTAATCAAGTAAGTGTGATGGTCCTAGATACTTGTCAAGAACAGACTCTATTCACACTGTGCAAACTATTTTAACAGTACATACACCAATTGAAAAAACATAAAGAAAAACATAAAGAAAAGCAAGAAAAGCACGGTAGGCTCATCTGGATTACGAATTGACTTGCAATCAATGGACCCACTTTAAGTAAGTGTCTCATCACCTTGACAACAGATGGGCACAAAGCAGCTGAGAGATGTTCATCCGGCTTTTCCAAGAGAATCGTGATATGACCCACACAATAACACAAGCTCAAGATACTCAAAGATTGGACTTGTATCCAGTCTGTATTATAATTAACAAGAAACAAGAAATACTGCAGCAGCAATATTATTATTATTAATTACTACTACAAGTGTAGCCAATATTTTACAAATGTAATATCGCAATACTTAAAGCATCCACAATATTTGAGCTTTTATAAGTTGGAACAGGCAACAAAGAACAAGTGTATTTATTTAGAATTTCATACACTCCACTGCACTGCATTAAATAAAAGAAAAAAGACAAATTAGTCACTTCATAGGCAAACATATTTTAAGTCCACAATATGCTCAGAATAGTGTAATATGGCATAATTGTATCACAACAATAAACGTTGTCAAGTTATTATCCATTGAGAACTGTTCTCCTTACCAGGATTCTAAAACTCTTCCCCAGACAGGTCACCTTTTAGTGGTGGACGTTAGGTTGGAGCACAAGTCTGGACTTTCTAGGAGTCACTGACGACTGGTTTGAGAACCACTACCTTTTACAAAAGCAACTTCAACCATTCAGAACCAGTGAACAAATTTAGAATGACTCTGAATGTTGGAATTTTGGAATATGGAAATGCTGAGCATCATGTCAGCCTGCAGACTGTAGTCTAAGTTACAGTAAATTAACTAAAAAAACTGAACACAGTACACAAAAGAGGCAGAACAGGTGGAATCTGAAACACAATGCAGACAACTTCTTGTCACAGATTTTACTAACACTGTGCTCTCAGGCCAATTTCTGACTCACTCAACACAACAGGTTCGGAACATTCCATATGGTCTCTGCAACCGTGGTGCTTTCACTCAGCATTAGCAAAAAGAGCTGCAAAAGGCTTGACGTCTAAAATGGTGACTGAAGTGTTATTCTGCTTATTACTAATGGTGAAAGAATTTCAGCACAGCATTAGACACACAAAACACTGCACCAAAAACGGCATCAGTGAAAAGCACTTAAGCCTTCTCCGAAGGTATCTCATTTACAAGGGTCTTTTGTGAAAACCACAAAAGGTGAAAAACTGAAACAGTAACTTTGTTAGACTGTTTTGGGAGTTGATAATGACATACAGAAAGATTTTCATTTGACAGTTCAGGTTTTTGGGTTGTTTAAAGCAAAAGTAAAATAGTAAATAAAATACAAAATGTATATTTCATATCTAAACATAAATCGTGAATGTGTGTATGTCACACCCCTGCTTATTATATATAGAAACTTCCAGTCTGAACCCACTGAAGGCCCTCTCAGAGACACTCAAGAACCTTATTCAACTCACTTGATTTACCAGTATCTCTTTCCCTGAATCAGATGTGGGCATAATGAAAAAAGAACAACATCTGATGCAGAATTTTTGAGGGAGGAGAAATTGCCAACACAAACAAGAACAAGACCTTCTGTTTGTGACAGATCAGATCAAACACAATACCATTAAGAGGCCTGCTATAGAACCCTCGTCTAAAGCTGACAGCCTCACACTAAACACACTGTGATTAGAAAACTGCCCTGTGTTTCCATGTTGAATGTTGTGCTTGCATGTCAAAATGTGGACAACATAAACATATCAAGAAGATACGTCAAAAACTCACCTTAAAACAAAATTTCACCTTACAACAAAATGCTAGCTAACTTCCAGTGAGCTACAGGTGTCATAAACAAAATATGCTCCATTTCTCCACCGGGTTCACTTAAAACCGCTTTTTGTGAAAATCTATTAAAGGAACTGTATAAGGTAGATGCTACTAATAGACCAGTAATAATGATTACCAGATAGGAGCTCAGACTCTAAAGACAAGCTAATATTGCTAACAATCTAGATTGTTTTCTTAGTAGCTATCAAGCTCTGTAACCTCGCATGTTGCTGGGAACAACCAGTTTTATACCCAACACATTTTCGACACCCTGCATCTTGTGAGCCAAACAATATTGTTTTAATATTTACCCGTTTTCTTCTTACGCATCCAGGAGTCTTCCCTTGAGGTGGAAAATCAACAGTGGTCGGTTCGGCTAAGTAGCTAACTTAGCCAGCTAGGATTATTTTTAAAACGAGGCTAGCTAAACCCGGGTGGCCAACTGGTTTAAAAAGTACAGTTTTTGACAACGTTTTGTCTTATAGTGAAAAAGGCGACGAGCATCTCTATAGTAATCACAGGACTTTGAATAAAGATCGATTCAGGAGACAGCAAGGTCTGAATTTATTGAGGAAAGAAGACGAAGGAAAGGCTGTAGATCAGAAACAGAGCCTGTAAAGAGACGCCTCGCCATGGCAACGCCTGTAGCGCGCTGTGTTACTGACGCACACACCCTGGCAACCACAGAACTACAGACTACAGGATCACTAAATTACATAATAACAACTATAATAATAATAATAACAATAATGATAATAATATAATGACAATGATGATATCGATGATAATAATAACTACAATAATAATCCTAAATTATGGTAATAATAACAATAATAATCATCATTACTATTATGTACTATTATGTGATCTCTAGGCTTTTCTGACACATCTGACAACACAGATACTGCTAAATAAGCATTTATTATATAAATGACACACTCGGGAATGCATCTTAAGAATTACAAATTTTTGAATTTTTAAGACATGATAAGGTTAGATTTTGCAGCAGCAAACAGGACAAAACAAGAGAAGAAAATAAGAGCAGCCAATAGAATATAGAATATAACCCATAGAATAAAAACTATAAAACACATCAGTATATTACGCAAATAATACACAAATATAAATATAGACATTTATGTGTATTTATATTTACTTTTGCCTCGTCCGCGACGCCCCTCCTCCTTGTGCTGGGTTGCTAAGCACCGCGCCCAAATGTAAACAAGCCAGCAGGAGGACGTGGTAGGGGACGTAGCAGACAAGGCCGAATTCTCAGCTTTTTTCGTTGCAAAATATAATTTTTCATGCATTTTAGTGCTAAATTATAAGGAAAATATAATGTATTAATTGTATAACATTAATATTAATGTAAATTCAGCTACATTTCCATATCAAATGTAACTATAATTTTTTGGTACTGTGGAGAGAAGCTTTTCTTGGGATGGTGAAATACCGCTGTACTCAGAGGCCAGAGGTTTGAAAGTAGCCAATCCGAGAATGCTATTTATTTCTCCTTGCTGCTGATTAGCTGCTGCCCTTTGACACAGCTCCAGTCCAGAATTTCCTCCATGGAGCTTCTCCAGTGTTCTGTGTTTTTCGTTTTGTTCTAAGGTCCTGTATTTTTATTACCGTAAATTAAATTAATTTCTTACTGTTTTTACTGTTTTTACCTGCATAAAAACAGTAAGAAAACGACAGTGCATACCAAAGAAAAGGTGTGTGCATGAATTACAGTAGTCTTAAACATGTAAAGACTGTACTGGACGTGGCCTCACTATAGGATCTGTACACCCAAGTAAGAAGCAAAAACCCCATGTAAGCATCCATCTGTGTTTTGTTTGGTCTCTCATAATCAAAGATATGATCAATAGCCTCATAGACAGTGAATCTCTCGCTCATGTTGACTGATGCTACTACATCTGATAACATCTCACCCAAACCCTATTTATAGATGTCACTGTCTAAAAAGTTTGTGTTCAGGTGTGGAGGAGAAGCTTGTGTGTGTGTGTGTGTGTGTGTGTGTGTGTGTGTGTGTGTGTGTGCGTGTGCGTTTGTGTGCTTGGGCCCGTAACACCACATATGTCACTTTTTTTTGCAGACCTTCATAATTTACTAAAATAGTGAACATTTATTTTGTTATATTAAAATAACCATTTCTGAGGAAATCTTGTTCCAATGAAAAAAAGCAAATGGGACTTTTTACGTACCTAAACTTGAACACAATATAAGGGTTAAGCTTATTACAGTGTTATTCAGTAGGAATTACATTTTTGATTCTACTTTAGTCATTATTTTCTTTTGATAACAGTCAACAATCTCGACCCTTTCGACACAAACCAAATTTGTCTGTTCCTCCGTGAACAGCACAGATCTGGATTTGAATCTAAATACTGTACTTAAAGCCACCTCCTCAAAAACTACTCGTCCCATCATGCACTTGCGCTTCTCCTCAGAGCTCGAGATAAGCGCTGTGAGTTCCCCGCGAGCCTGTGGGGGGAGTGAAGGGCACGCGGGCTGCGGGGCGCGCGGTGCAGTCAGGGAATAAAAACCGAGGAGACCCGAACACTCCAGTATTACAGAGAGAGGGAGTGTGTGTGAGAGAGAAACGGAGCTGCAGGAAAGAGAGAAAGAGGGAGACAGAGTGAAAGAGTGAGAGACGGAGGATTAGGATGGTGATCAGGGTTTTCATCGCCTCCTCGTCTGGTTCTCTCGCGGTGAGTGTTTTTATAGCGCGTTCGGTTCTGACAGTCTGTCCTGCAGGTCTTCACATTCATCTGCAGAACTATGAGACATCATGGTCCGACAAATCGCTAATGAAATATAGTTTGTGTCGTGAAGGTGTGTGTGTCTGTTTAGCTTTTTCTTGGAAGCATAATGATTGTAAACATTGGTGGGTCACATAAAGATTTTTTGTTTTATTTTCAATTATTATTATTATTATTATTATTATTATTAGTAGTAGTAGTAGTAGTAGTAGTAGTAATAATAACAAAAACAACAATAACAATAACAACAAAAACAATAACAAACATAAATCCATGTTTAAGATTAGATTACAGCATTGTTTAGCTGTAGTACAGGACTGAATGAAAATCAAAGGCAGTATCACAGTGTATGTTGGTGTGTGTATGTGTATGTTTGTATTTGTGTATGTGTGTGTGTGCATTTATGTGCGCATGTGTGTGTGTGTGTGTGTGTGTGTATATGTGTGTGTGTGGGGGGGGGGGGGGGGTTCAACACCTTCCGTCCGTCT
>JBBPDC010000135.1:26199099-26218557 GCA_037974485.1 Hemigrammopetersius urotaenia
GCGCCCGGGGAGCAGTGTGTGGGGACGGTACCTTGCTCAGGGTACCTCAGAGGTGCCTAGCGGTCTTGGGAATCGAATCCGGACTTTCTAGTCGCAGGGCAAATGCCCTAACCACTAGGCTACCAGCTGCCCCTTTTTTTTTTTTTTTTGATGAGTGAAGTGAAAGTGAGTGAGTGAAGTGAATCAAGTGTATCAATTTCTTCGTCATTTAAAGGTTTAAGTGGTTTGATGAGAAATGCTCCTCTGTGTTGTATAGGCTCATATGGGCTTATTATTTACATTATAAATTGTTGTTCTTCATTTCACTTGTCAGTAACATTAATAGACAGGACTGAAATTACTGACAGGTGACGTGAATACCACTGATTCATATTTCCACACTGTCCTTATGTCCATATATTATGAATACAATATAAAAATACTGACATTTTTGTGAACTGATTTTTGCTGTACTGTGTTCCTCAAAATGTTGATATTTAATTTTAAAATTCAATAAAAAACATATTCCACAAATAATGTAGCAATAAGGTGCAATAAATAATCAAAACTTTCACATATTCCGTGTTACAAAATATAATATTGTGTCTAAAAAACAAAGAATCATTTAAAGTGCACATGTTCTAAAGTCTGGTGTTGATTTAAGCAGCAATACTTTTAATTTAGAAAAATGTTGTTTGCACCGAGACTAATTTCTTGTGAAAATCTCGAGTATGGAGTGTCCTGGGGCACCCGGGACTATCCTGATATCATGTGTCTTTTTTTTTTTAATGCGTCATTCATTGTATTTTTAAAAATAAAGGCAACTATTAGAAAAATGTGACTCCAGGTGGGCTGCAAATTGAACTTCCGTGATAGCGTCACCTCGTGGAGAAAACACTTAACGTTTGACGCTTAAACCTTAACACATGACTGATTTATATAAATCCACTGAAGAAAAAATTGACAGAAATATACACGGTGAGGAATAAATGGGTTTGAGATGTGTAAATAGGATCGTAAAGGGTTTAGTGAGTAAAAAGTGGACACGTGTTTGACAGGCATTTCTCCAGGCAGCTGCCGGGCCTCTGGTCCATAAAGCAGAGTCGCAGAGAGAGTGACGGCCTCTTCACCCACAGTCAGAGGAAGTGTAGGGTGAGTTTTTGGAGATCGGTCCTCAAATCTGCCCTCCATCTACACCATCCTGCAATAAAACAGCCCCCAACGTCAGCACAGCGCCTAAATACTAACATGTCTTTATTTCTGCACTCCAATTTCAGAGTTTTAAGCCCAGCGTCCATCGCTAATCAACAATGGCCGAGGAAGGGTAAGCGTGACCGAGACACTCCTGGAGAACTGGTCCCTCTTCTCACATTCATTCATTTCTTTCACACGTTTGGGTTGGAAATGTGCTCTTTAAGTCATAGCTGGGCAAAAGTATTCGGGCACCCCCTAATCACTGTATTTATGTGTCCCCTTACCTTCAGTGAAGCTCAATCTCAATGCTTCGGCATAGCAAGCCTTATGGATAACTACATGCTTCCAACATTGTGGACACTGTCTGGGGAAGAACCATTTCTGTTCCAGCATGACTCTGCTCCAGTACATAAAGCAAGTGGGGAACAGCTCCGTATTAAAGTCTATTTTTGAAATCCGTGTCATTAAAGCCGCTGTTGGTGTAACGGGTAGGCGTCCCCATACTTTTGTCCATACATTGTACACACACTTCTCATAGTTCCCTTGTCCCAGTCCCATCTAGTGTAGGTCAGAACAATAGAGTATGGAATGGCTTCCCAAACTATAGTTTGGTCAGTCCTGTACTGTGATGTATTGTGATTGAAAGAGTAATGTAACCCAGGAGTAGTCTTGGTCTTGCACTGAAAGTGAGCACACTTTGGTTGGGTAGTTTCCCTGTTGACTGTGCATATTTAGCTTCTTTAAATGTGTTTTGCTATCTCAGTTTGTCACCTTACTGTCTTAAATAGTTAGAATTTTCGTTAAAAGAAAGGAGGCGCTTTGTCTTGGCTAAGCTTTCAAATGAGTTGTGGGCAGATTGTTGAAATGACTGAAAACACTATACCTTTAGCCCTGACCGACATCTGTAAACGTGCAGTTTGTGTTACTGCTGTTTGTCAGTAAGTGCCTCTGCTGTGACAATCAGCTGTAGGTCCTGCATGCACAGCAGTCAGATTAGTCATGTTTATGGAATGGGTGAAATGGGGTTCTCCATAAAGGGCTTGATATTTTCTGATTGCAGTTTAAAAAAAAAAATGTGATTAACCTTATGTTCATCTTCAGATTAGTTATTCAGAGTAGTTTAGTGTAAGTGTATTAACATTTTATCTGGCATGAGAAGTCTTAAGACTTTACATGTTGGATTATATTGGGACAGGACTGTACATTTGAATGCTTTTATTGTATCTGATAGTTGCTCAGTTGCATATTAAGCCTAAACCTGGGATTGAATGTCTTTTTAATGGCTAATCATTGTGACCCAAACATCGGCTGCTGTGATGACACCTAATCTTTAGTCGGAATCCCCTTCACTCCACCCATGAGTGATAAACGCAGTCTGATAAGCCGATGGTTGTCTGGTATGGATGAGGTTACAGTCAGAGTTTGTCTTGCTGAAATTTAGTTGTATGTTTGTAGCATTGCTGCCGGAGGAGTGATGGATGTTAACACCGCCCTGCCCGAAGTGCTGAAGACCGCACTTATCCATGATGGGCTTGCCCGTGGCATCCGTGAGGCCGCCAAGGCTCTGGACAAGTAAGATGTGGTTTAATTATAACTTGTGCTGTATGAACATGCATGTTAAAGCTGCACTTTATGGTCAAAATTTGTTATATTGGTTGCAACATGCTCTGCAGTATATACACATTGTCAAATTGGCAATGTAATAGGGTTAAAGCTTGGTGTGCATTGTTTTCATAACATGTCTTATGTACTGTGCAAGTCTTTAAACTGTACATTTTAAAACCTGATTAGACAAGTATGGTGTGTTTTCCACCTTAATATTATATTCAGTAGTGATATTATGTACTGTATCAGTGTTTCTTGTGGAAGCCCAGTATTCATCCATCAGAAACCTGGGTCGGTTCAATCTGTTCATTAAATCAAATCAGAAGCTGCTAATGGAATTTCACATCCATGCAAGAAGTGAGAAGAAACCTGGACCCGAACTTGTTCTCACAGATCATTTTTACAAACTAAACTAATTTGATGCTTTACTGTTTCATTTATTTTAATGTTAACTTTGGTAGAAAAGCCTTGAGAAAAATGGCTTTAAACAATTTTAGGTGCCTAAGAGTTGTGCACAGCACTGTGTTTAAAACTTGCATGTCACTGGATTTTGTATTGCGTGGCTGATATTGTGCAGCTTTGGTGCATATTTTGTATCTGTGATGATAATTTGGCTCCCTCTACTGAAGTCTCTGAGGATACCTGCCATTCGTTACCCAATTTTTTTTCTGAGATACTAAAGATGGACATTAGGTGTTTGTTCTGTGAACTGATGCGAGAAAGTAACTTTTTTTTTCTCTCTCTCTCTGTCAGGCGCCAGGCTCATCTGTGTGTGCTTGCCGCCAACTGTGACGAGCCCATGTATGTCAAGCTGGTGGAGGCCCTCTGTGCTGAGCATCAGATCAACCTCATCAAGGTACAGATGATGGGGTTTTCTTTCTTGGAGTTAGTGTTGCACTAAGAGGCTCCTGTTTGCTTGTGTCTGTGATGACAACTTGGCTCCCTCTACTGAATTCAGTGAGGAAATTTGCCTTTGTTACCCAATTGTTGCTGAGACACTGCCTCATGTGTTCACTCAAGAGCTGCATGTAAGGGATGCCTCTCTGCTGTGTGTGGGGGGAAAAGCATTGGATTAACATTGTTCAGTTTACAGGTTGTCAAACATTTTGTTTGCTTGAGTTACTGCATGAGCTTTCATTCATTGTTTCAGTCCATGTGTAAAAAATGAATGAGAGCAGAAGCTGGTTTAGCTCCAGATTCACTGAAGTTAATGGAGTTTTCTAAAGTTAATTTATCACTTAGAAATATTTGGTTTTATCTTGGCTTGTAATTTTAATAATAAATGCAAGCTTGGTGTCTTTCTACATACTGTGTCTTGAGCTGTGCACTGAACTGTGAAGTGCAAATCGTTATGCACCTGATCAATTCTTTATACTAGTGGATATTTGTAAATACTGTCCCCAACCCCCCAAGCTTGTTCTGCTGACCTTGAAGTAAAATGCCACTCTAACAATACTACATAATCTGTACTCACCAGTCTTATCTGCCTGTTTTCATTGCAAATCATGTGTGCAACTTATTACTAAATGAGAAACTGATGTGCATGGCACAGGGCCTCCAGGACAAGTGTTGGTGAAACATTGCCTTTGTGTTGGCTTCAAAACGTATGGACTGTTTGCTCATTTTACATGTTTGTTTCCAAAGTGTTAACAAAATTCTTTTAAAGACCACATGAAGGGTTGGTAGTCAGGTTTAGATGTGATGGCGTGTAGAATTTAAGAGCTGCTTAAATGTGTTTCAGTAATCAAATATGAAGTCTACCAGGAATGGTGAATGGAGACAAATTCAAGCAGCTGAATGCTGTGATTAGGAACCTTAGACAGAAGTTGTCTTAAACTATGGTGCTTCAGTATCAAAGAAACTTAAAATTTTGACCTCTGAAGTGAACCCTGGCTAACTTTAAGGTTTCTAGAAATCCTCACTTATGGATTGTTGCTCATGTTACTCCCGTTCTGTCCCTGCAGGTGGACGACAACAAGAAGCTTGGTGAGTGGGTTGGACTGTGCAAGATCGACAGAGAGGGTAAACCCCGCAAGGTGGTTGGCTGCAGTTGTGTAGTCGTTAAGGTGAGATGATTAATATATTTAGATTTGCCCAGTTTAAGTGATATGAAATCCATTGTGTAACATATGGTGTGTAACATTGGGTTCAGTGATTTAGCCAGGACAAGTCCAGTCACTGGCTTTCTGTGCTATGTGGCTGTCTATTTCATTCTGGCGAGAGAGAAAGCCTGGATCACGAGCCTCAAGATCAAAACATGGTCTCTGAGGTCCCTAGAAGGGCAACAAGGCACCTAGCTGCTATATTGTGCTGTTATATTAAACATAATGCAGTTGTCAGCTTATTGGTAAATAATTCTGCTTTTTGCTGTAGTGAATACTATGACTGAATGGTATATGGGTACACTGAGCTGGTAAATTCTATCGGAGGTGTTGGGAGTGAAGAAAACATGGTTAGGAGCCCCTGTCCTAGAAAATGGCTACAAGAGTAATATGGATGCAGGGATTAACTGGGTAACTAGTAGTTTTCCACAAATGCTGTGAACTGACTAACAAGTGCCATTTTAATGATCAGACCCCCCCGGTTTTGATATTTGCTGGTCATGGATTGTGCTGATGGTTAATGAGGCTTTAATTTTTTAATTTTGTGCCTTACAGGATTACGGCAAAGAGTCTCAGGCCAAGGATGTCATTGAGGAGTACTTCAAATCTAAGAAATAAGGGGCTGAATAAACTGTTTTGAAAAGACTATACGTCTCGTCTGATTTATCCTGGGTGGGTTTATACTTTGAGTTGTCTGGTTTGCTTGGACTCATCTGAATGACTGAGGACGAAAGCCCCAAAGCTGTATCTAAATGAATCCAGTACACTTGAACATGGCGTTATGGTGTTCTAATTCAAGGTTCAAGCAACATGCCTTACATTCAGAGGTAAAGGCTATTAACAGTGACAATCATGGATCATATGAACCTTTTGAAAGGGCATGGATCAGTTAAAATGGAGCACCCTATAGTTAATGCTGGTTTACAATCTGTTACTGTTTGTATGGGTTGTAGTAAATAAGACTTGATCTGGTCTTGAATCTGTGTACTACCCACTAACAAAATGCGCTTAAAATGTGCTTAATCCTACATTACACCTGAAAATACACTTAATTGAACTCTTCTTAAATTATGTGGCTGTTAATGTATGAACTGACCCATGAGTGTGAAACCCCTTAATCCTAAACACAATGCATTAATTCAGGAGATTCTATTTAAGGGGCAAATTTGGAAAAAGGGGACAATTCAGTAGTTTTCCCCTTTTAATCAGCCTTCCTGAAAATTAAGGTGATGTAAGGGGTTTGGTTTCTTAGTTGACTATAGAAAGCTTTGAATTCAAGCCCTGGTTCATCTTTCAAGAGCTTATCTGTTTGAAGTGCAACAAAGTGGGAGGTGTTTTTATCAAATATTTTGGCACACTATACTTTTAGTGCAGAAATCCATCTAATGTTTAGATGTGTAATGCTTTTGGATTTTGTTCTTAAAATGTGAGCTAAAACTATACTAAAAATACTAACATTTATAGGCGAAAAGTGTATTACATTTAAACATGTAAAGGTTAAACATTAAATACATGCTGAAATCGTGGCAGTTGCACCTCGTTTTCCTTTGATGGGAGCATCGTGATGTGGAGCAGTGCTGTTCAAACAGCACTGGTATTACAAATCACTGAATAAAGCATGAACGGTGCAATGTACCCAGAGATATTAGAGGACAACTTCGGTTTACTTCAATCAGCCAAGAAAAGAGAGGAGATGAATGTTTCAACGAATCCAAACAAATCAAACTGGTTTCTAAAAAGGTGAAAGTAGTTTGTATGGCCGAGCCCAGAGGTCTCCACCCACAGGTTCGTGAGTCGTTTGGTACTGCGCCGCACAGAAGTACAGAATAAAAAATATTTTATTGACCATCAGTCTTAAAGATCTTTTATTTTGAAAAAACGCTCGTCTTAGTCACCGGCTCGTAGGAGGCAAACAAGCGCAGGGCTCCTACCAATTCAGCGGAATGGTGAGTATTTCTGCGCACTTTGTTTTTAGCTGTATCTGTACCGCTCCGTGAAAATATTGTTTTACATGATACCGGTCCGTGGCTCAAAGAAGGCTGGGGGCTGCTGGCATATCCAATCTCTTAAAAAATTAAGGAGGATTTTGAAATTGCCAATCGAACAGAGGGAACCTCATTTCCTTAATTATCTCTAATTGTAGAGATTTGCCAAAGGCTTATCTCTAGTGAATCCCTTTTCCCCCCTATAAAATTCATCTGTCCATGCCTCTGAAAACACTTTTTGTTCATAAATATAAGGACAAAAGACATAATTTGTTTATATTTGAAGCGGATGTCTGCACTAAAAGTACATTAAATAAGAAACAAGTGAATACTAAAGACACACCAATACTGTCTGTAAAAGTACTTCCAGAGAACAAAGAAGTGGATGTGAGTCTTTCATTTTGTTTTGTCTTTCATCTACATACATTCTCAAAATAAACAAAAAACACACAAGAACACAGTTCATAAGGCACGACAAATCATTATACACATAGTTCTTAGCCAAAAACTTACAAAAAGACCAAATGAAAAAAAAATCACATTTGCAAACACACGGCATAATTAATGTTAAAACTAGTTAATGTAAAATAATTTACATGAGTTATCAATCTATGCTAGGTTGTGTATTTTTGGAGGATAGTACAATCTATTGATTTACAGCTGAGATAAACTGGAGAGGACACTGTAGGATGAAGTTTCTCTGAGTAGGGATGAGCTTTTTTTTTTATGTGAAGCAGTTTTTCCTTACTCTTTGTGTTAAGAGACACAGAGACCCCACTGAGATGAAGCGTATGCATAAAATGTAAGACCTTTGTGAGCTCTTGTCGAGCCTGTTTTGACCGTTAAATCCCCAGCTGCCCCTTTCCCAGACAGTCCGAGTCATTTTAAGACAGTGCAGAGGTGTCCCAGAAGCCAGAGAAATAATTAAAAAGACACAAAAAACATAAAAGGAGATTACAGTGTACTGTTGTTCTTAAATAGTTGTACAAAAAGAGGCCTATGATACAGTCGTTGAGTGTTACAGGTACTCAAATTCCAGTGCTTGGTGAAGGGCGAGCAGGTCCGAGTGGCTCGATATTCGCCAAAATGGCATGTTGTGCTGTAAAGAGAGAGACAGGCAAGTCAGTCTGTGTGTATGGCGGAGTACTAGAGCTTCACAAACCATGCTAGCATTAGCATGCTACATGTCCAGTAAATTCCACACCTGATCAGCATCCATGCAGTCCTGTTAACATTTAGCAATAACATACTAATACTGAATTATTACTAAAGACTGTTAGGCTGTTCCTAAATGTTAAATCTTATTTATGAAGCACACCACCATATCTAGAAAGCCAACACCCAGTTACAGACAGGAAAGACTACAGAAAAGATCACAGTGACACTTACAATCAAAGGGTTTATAAAAAGGCTCACAATCTATTTGGCTCTTATTATGTTGAATCATTGACTAAGAACTGAATACTGAATACAGGACTATTCACGTTTGTAAAGATAACAGTGGCCTTAAACCTTTCATAAACCCTTTATAGGCACCAGCATGGAAACGTTTCTGACAGTATTTAAAAAAGCTTTTTGTTGGCAAAATATATCATATTTTGTACATTTTCCGACATAAAGGAGAAATGAACACGCAGTGTGAAATTCTCCGCGGTGTATTCTAAAATAGAGGTATTCAACCAGGCTGAAAAACTGCTTAGGACAATTTGGACAAACCACAAACTAAACTCAACACAGCTAGATATAACATGCTTTACTGTGATTTTCACTTGATTATACTTTAGCAAGAAACTTGGTGAAGCAGAAATATGGCTGACTCAAGTCCTTTCAGGTTCCCTCCATCTCTGAAAAGCTGCTCTGATGTTTATCCTCGTTTTTTGCGGCTAGGTCTAATTCTTTGTTTTTACTCTGCTTTATATTGGTTTTCTTTAATTTACTTGGCTTTTCTTGGCAAAAGAAGGAAAGACTGTTGTTCAGTGATGGTGGTTATCCACCCATTGCGTTGGCAGAGCTCCTGAACATATTGAGCTTGAACAAGTGAGTGCACACACAGGGAAGAGGGACAGAACAACAGTGTGTGAATGAACAGTAATTATCACTCTTCCTGGCTCTGACTGATTTTCATTAGTTGTGGTGGATTCTTGCAAACTGCATTAGGAGCACAAAGTGCAGCCAGATAATTTAATTTAATTTTTTCAGATTGTCTGATAGCGCATCAGACAATCTGTGAAAAACTTAAATTAAATTGAATTTTTTAAAACTATCTGGATGCAGTGACGTCATTTAAGCTGCTAGGGGCATGACAATGTTTACATTTTAAAATTTATAATATATTTTTTATGGGGTTTTTTGGTCTAATTTCCAAAACAAGCCTTCAGTGCCTAGTGAAAGTGTGCTGTCTCTTGTAGTTTTTCTACCCACAACTAAGTATTGAATAAGGGTAGCACTGCAATATTTCCTTCACACTCCTAATATACACTGTTATTAAAATGGAGGCAGACAGCCCATGGTTGATTAGCTCTATTCTAGAACTTCAGAAAGCTGCAGGTTGAATATTGGGTCGCAGAGACACGAAAATGCTCAAATTTTAAGCAAATAAATGCACCAACTACCATCACCAGCATTTAAAAACAGAAAACAGAGAAATGACACTCAGGAAAATGAGCGACCAGTCAGACTGAGCTGGGTACAAGATAAGTAAAAGCACTGCTAGGGCACACACAGAAAAAAAGTCCACTTTGTGGGGGGGGAAGGGGTCACACACTGCTTCTGGGTCACCCGGGGGTCGTTACCTTGGCAGCGGCCTGCTCCTCTTCCACACCGTCCCCAATAACAACATACACTACCTTCCTGCCAAACCTTTGCATTACGCGCTCAAAGCAACTCTCTTTGCCTGCAATATAAACAGGGTTACATGTCAGAGATGATGGAAGGTCAAAGGTCATGTGAGGTTACCTGGCTGGCCGCGTGCTCCTCATCGCGCCCATCGCCAATCACTACATATGTAATGTTAGTGCCAAACCTGGACACTATACGCTCAAAACAGCTCTCTTTACCTGCAAAAACACGGCAGCGGTTCAAGGTCGTACACACGCAAACCACTGACTAGGGATGGGACAGCAAGTACATCCATTCATGATACACTGTATGTCCAAAAGGGTCCAAAACATTTTTACAAGTATAGGTTCACTGGTGGCTCTGGATAGTCTATGAAACTGCTATATTTTCACGGTAGATATCATAGATATCATGGCCCCTGGTTCTAATCCCCACCACTGGCAGAAGTTTGTCTCCAGTCCACCACTCCACATAGTACCATTCAAATGAAGATTTATACAAAAATGCTGAAAATTTGGTGTAATTCCCTTTTATAAGGACTGTCCATATTTACAATTATTGGAATGATTGAAATTTGAAACGAGTTTGAAGTATTGAAACGAATTTGAAGTAAAAACAAGTAACAGTCCCATCCCTACCACTGACAGACAGAAGATTAATCCGGTGATGAGAGCAAGTGCAGGAATGAGGGAAAGGGAAAAAAAGAAAGACAAAATAACAGAGGGTGCAACTAGAGGGGAGCTGAGAGAGAAAAAGATTTTCCATAAACAGTGAAGAGTGATACAGATACATACTGACACACACACTCACACACCCCGACCTCCCAAACTCCCTGTTTTTAACGTTCCCATGACAACCTTAACGAACATGGAGGAGTAGGGGGGTGTGTGCGTGTGTGAGGAATCAGACTCGGGGTTAGAGGGGGACGAAGAGAGAGAGAGAGAAAACAGCGATGTGATCCTTCAGTGTGTGTTCATTTGAACATCTGTTTCAGTGTGCTGGAGACTCGTTCTACAGGTTTAGAGTTACTTAAAAGTCAAAATGGGAAATGAGTTTTAAAGGGAAATGCCCTCACTGTCCAAAGTTCAGGTGCAAATTTAAAATGTGCAAATTTAAACACATTTGAAATTTAAATTAATCAGAGCACTAACTAGGCATTACATTTAGAGTTTGATTTTGGAGACATTTGTGCCCCCCCTACTGTTCTAGCACTTTATTTGTACTTTTTTGCCAAATGAAGCCCATTGGGTGTTTCTGACACTGCCTGAAATATTGAATAATAAGAACAAAGAGAAAGCCCCCAAATCAGCAGAGCAGGTCAGGCCACAATGTCCTTGCACTTGATTTATGCTTGTTTGTATCTCTGCTCGTCTTGAGGACCGAAGGTTAGGATGGAACAGACTGTGCTCTGGATAGAGTGCCGTCCAGCAGCTGACCTCTCAGAGAGAGAAGCCATGATCAAGAGAGAAGGTATAAAACACCACTTCCGCAGTGAACGAGAAAGCGATTCCCAAACAGCTGTTCAAAAAAGTGCTGAACGTAACAACCAGTTATTCAGGGCATGCTGGGAAAGCAGCACATGGGTTTTATCAGCCAATCAGAATTAACTCCATATGGTTTCAGAGAGAGAGAGAGAGAGAGTCATGACAAGGTCACCCTGATTTGTTTTGATTTACGATTTGATGCTGAGGCCGGAGCCAAAGTCTGTACCACACACACAAAAGCCCAACGTCTACTGGAAATAAACTTTTTTTTTTTTGCATTTTCTATACAATTTAGAGCACATTTTCTATTTATTTAAAACAAATAAAACAGTAAAAATATCAAAATGTGCCATAACTTCCAAAGCCTACATTTGTGAGTTTTAATATGTTAAATTCACCAAATAAACAGTAATTGTGCTATAAAATATGAAGGACTTACACATATTTTCAACAAAACACAATCTGCCCATTGGCACCAAGTTCTAGCATATAACTGTACGCGGATCGGGACTCGCGGATCCAGTCACACGTGGGTTTTTTTTTTCTTCAAAACAACACGGAACCTGCAAATATTCACCTTTTTTTTTTTTTTTTGCTTTTTTAGTGGCAATGTTTTTTGTTTTTTTTTGTTTTTTTAACTCACTTTAGTTCTTCTGGTTTCCAGCACTTGGCCATCCGGACTTCTCCATATCTCTCACTCTCTCTCTCTCTGTCTCTCTCTGGTTTGTGACTTTTCCGGAGCGCGTGGACCGTTTTTAAATCTCTCTCTCTCTCTCTCTCTCTCTCTGCATCTCTCTCTCGCTATTCTCTCTCTTATTCTCTCTCTTTCTCTCCATTCTCGTTCGTGACTTTTCCGTATTTAACATATTTAACATTTACATTTTCTTTAAGGGTAATGTATTAAATTGAGTTTAAAATGAAATTAAATTTAGTGTTTACACTATTAAAATAGGCATTTTTAGGCATTTTTTGACCAAAACAACAAAAATGCTCCCTTTTGTGGCTAGATGATGTAAATATCAGATGATGTAAAATGAGAGAAAAAAGACAAAGGGGATATAGGCTCTTTAAAATGCTGTTTGAAATCCTGTCTGGTTTCTTAATGACTCACCTATTTTGGTTGCACTGTAGATGTTCTCAATTGGAAAAGCAGAGCCCAGACTGTACAACAACACTTTAGCAAGAGCTGGTATTAACTGTGTCGTAGTCACCAAGACATTAACGCAGTTACTCCTGGTAGAAGAAAGGAAAATAAGATCTCTGGACATGGTCCTTCTACCAGTGAACAAACAGGATGAGACAGATGAGATATCAGTGGGCGTACCTGGAGCTGATGATGGACAGGGACTTGAGCGCAGTAGTGAGCCATGAGTCTGTGAGAGCTTCAACCTCTGCTCTGAGCTGAAGCCACGCCTCTCTCTTCGCTGGCCCCAGGAGCCCTGCAACACAGGCCAAGGTGGGACACATCACATCATGGTCATCAAGGACTCGGAAACAAAACCAAATGCTTCCAGGCCTCAATGGACCTATTTTATGAGAAAAAAATGTGTCCTCTCCTTTTTAAAATAAAATAAGTTTAATATAGCACATAAACACATTCCAAAATATAAACCACTACTATACTTCTTCCTACAAAAAGTAAGCCCAAAGAACAGCCTGTTTTGTGACATCACAAAAAACAGGGCATTCACTTATATGCACCTATTCCAAAAGCCTGGAAGCTTGTTTGCATGAGCCATAATACAGAGCAACCAGTCTGAATAGAGATGCTTTACATCTATCAGTCTTAAAGTCACATCAGTCTAAAAGCCTAATTAAGTTTTATGGGTATAGGAATGGTTGGAAATGGTCATGTTAAAGACAAATGCACAAAAGTCCATCACAGATTCAAACAGCAGCAGTAGTCTTTAATAGTATTTAATAGTCTTCAATAGTCTTTAGTAGTATTTAAGCCTTATATTGACTTTTATACATTACAGCATGGTCTACAGGGTCGGAAGGACACACACAAAATAGTTTGAGAAAGTAGTTTAATCCCATAGTATAAATGATGCATTTTGCATCTGCATGAAAAGAAAACAAAACTAGAGCAACACAGCCTTCTGTGCTGCCAGCATAAACACTAGAGATCTGCATTCTCAAGTTCCAGTCCAGCAGTCCAAGAAGGCCACAGTTTTCTGGAATTATGTGTGCTATTGGAGATTGATTGCCCTGGCACAGTCCGAGCTCCCTCCTACTCAACTGCTGTTTCTGAGTTTGTTAGCGAGGGACCGCTCATTCTTTTTCCCAGCAGTAACACAGGGATAAAGTGTCTATGTGAAGGTCAGGTGTGGACGCTTACCCCCTACATTGTTTTTATACGTGCAGTACAACTCCTTCACTCTTCTGTAGCGGAAGGCCAGCTTCCTCATCCAGTCCACTCCACCCCTGACACCCGTTGCTAAGCAGAGACTGGCACTAGTCGCAGCTGCATGGAAGCCATCAGTTGCAAAACTGTAAGTACTGTTGATAATAACAACAATCATGTTTTAAGCATCCAGAGTGATGAGAGGATGAGCAATCATGATCTCAAACTGCCCAGTACAACATGTGAATGATCAGTGGTATCAACCATACAGAATGTCATTATTCTGGCAAGTAAGGATGGCAATCGAGATAAAAGGCTAATCTTTTGAGGAAACATTTCTTTAAAGGAGAATTTCACCTATGCAACAAGATGTAAACAAAGTCACTCAAAGAGTGTCTGGATCTGGATGTAAAGTGGCTACAGGCTACAGCTTTTATGTATGTGTGTATGAGCATTTGCATGTTTACAAGACTCACCTAAGATCCTGTCCATTATCATCTGATGACACATCATCAATGTGTACTTGATCACACTCCTATAATAAAATCCACAAACACAGACACACGCACGCGCGTCACCATGGGTTGTGGTTTTGTTTTGTTCCCATACAATTCCACCAGGGGGCAACAAAACCTCATAAGGGAACAGTTTAAACACAAACATGTACATGCACATACTGTACTGTGTTTTTTAGTCGCAGGACTTCAGTGTCCTCCACTAATATTCACTCAAAGGCACAGAAGACCCATGATACATGTAGAAAATTGACACTAATCATTTTGGAACAAAAAGGTCTCAATCCTACATTGTCATTTTATGTCTTTCCCCAATTATAATACATTTTACATGAACTTTCTATTATCCCTTTAATTTTTAGAAACTAACAGCCTTTGTTACTGCAGATTTACTAAACCTTTACCTGCAGCCAGAGGTCTGTTATAAATGTCTCATTCAAAAAGTAAACTTGGCAGAAACATAACTAAAGTTGAATGTGTGTATTTTCAAAAAGTTTAGTTTCTATGTGTAGACTGTATGGACTGGGGCATGACTGGAATGGTTTGAAAGTAAAAATGTTTACAAACAAAAAATATAGAGCAATATTGGTGTTCTATGATACAGTCCCTTTAATATGCAAAAGGAGAGAAAAGGGGAGAGATTACCTCCAAGTCATTAAAGAAGAGATGCGTGTCTGCGAGATTAAAGATCATCTCCTCCATTCTCAAACCCAGTGTCACTGCCATTGGAGCATCCTGCAGAGACAACATCGCCCATCGTCATCATCTCTAGACTGAGACAACTATAGTGATGATACTGTCATTAGGGGTGGGGGGAGGGGAATAGACAAAATGTACAAAAAACTGTAAAAACACATTTATGAAGAAAATCGGGCACAGCACACAGTATGAACGTGAAATTCTTTCTCTGCATTTAACCAAGTGAAACAGGGGGCAGCCCCCAACGAGGTTTGCCAGAGAGCAGTGTGTGGGGATGCTACCTTGCTCAAGAGTACATCAGTGGTGTCACTAGCAATTCAGGGATTCAAACCCACAACCTTCTGATCTCAGGGCAAACCTAACCACTAGGGCACCAGCTGCCACCAGCTAGAATAAATGATACCTTCGTATCATGTGTAAACATGTATGTGTAGAGGTTTGCACAGCTATTGGTTGACATGGACATAATGTGAAAGTGTCCAAACCAGAATGTACAGAAAATGCCATATTATTATTATCTCCCAAGGATTAACAATCTCTTTTATAATATTCTATATTTGGGTCACACAAATAGTGGTAACATTGCACTGGTTTTGCCAGCTGATCCTCAAACTGCTCCATTTGATAGCTGGTGTTGGTTTTGTTTGGACCTCATCTGGCCAATCAGCATTTGCACAAAAATTGTAGCCATGATCTCTGCTGTGATCTACACTTTTGACGCCCTCCAGATTAGTCAATGGAGCAGCAAACGCAGGAAGCATGTGCACAGCTGGAGCAGGGGCGGGACTCAAGCAGGCATATCAGACTCCTGTCTTTACACACTCAGCCCTGCTTCCCTCTGCTTATTTACCTCTGCATCACAATCTGCTGCAAGCTGAAATGTTCTAAACTTACTGTTGACCAATGAAGCACATTCGTTCGACTCCAACAGCTCTGACCCAGCTTTCTAGCAGAAATAAATTTAAGGAGGTGTGTTTTTGACACTGCGTGTGTAGGCACCCATACTCATGAACTCCTTCTCACTGCAGATACATTTACATGCATGCTGGCAGAAAGATAAATCAGCCATAAGACAGCTGCTACAGCACTTGGGAGCCTCTCCTACACCATTCAAAGGTGAAACATTCAAGTCCAGAAATTCTAAATCCTCCCTAGGACTGTGCTCCAACCGCCAGGCTTCCCTAATTAGCTCAGCAGAAAAGCTGCCCAGACAATTGGAATGAAATCCTGGGGAGGATTTTTTTTTCTTCCTGGATATGAATTTTCCAACTTTGACTCCCTCTTAAGGACTTTTCAGTTGTTAAATGCTCTAGAACAGCATTTCCCAGCCCTGGGGTCCTGGACCCCACCATCCCCGCACAGTTTAGTTTACATCCACTGCAATCCAGGAAATCGCATCAGGTGTTTTAGAAGCAGGGAAAACAAGGGGTAGGACAGGAGGGGCTCCAGAACAGAGTTTGAGAAGCACTGTTCTGGAAGTCTGTCTAGACATAATTAATCACAAGAGCGACAACATATTATCATATTGCCCCCCCCACCAACCGTCGTCATCATCAGTCACAGAGAAAACAGATATACTTTGTCAATGACTTGGATGATGGAAAACTACTTAAAAGACCTGGAAGTGTTTATGGTTCTTAATCCTGGTCTCAAACAGGCCTGACATTTTTAAACACACATACACACAGAACCAAATTCATGTACATCGTCTCCAGCTTCTTCTCCGTCCTCAGACTGCTATGTCTGCCAGTTTAAGCAGATGATGACAGACACCCAGCACTTGTTTCGGCCCATCAGCGAACTCCCACACATACATTTAAAAAAAGGAAGGAGAACGGCGGAGTAGATCAACAGGGAGCAGAGAGGGTGGGGAAAGGAATAGAGAGGGGGGTAAAAAAAGGAGAAAAATGAGGGAGGGGTTAGTGGGCAGGATGGAGAGAGAGAAAGATTCTCAGCTGTAAAAATCATCACATGTGAGTTGGCTGCCTGCACTCTGATTGGCTAAAGTGGGGAGCCAGAATAGAAAATACTGTGTGTACATTCACACACATGGCCTTTTGTGTCTCACTCACTGTCACTCACTCACACACACACACACACACTAATGCCTAAACTTCTAATGCTTAAAAGACTGGACTGCTGATCCAAAACATGATGACAAAAGTTCTAACACAGTTTAAATGGAATAACTATATTTAGTTTCATTTCATCCTTAAATTGAATTTCCTCTGCCATAAAACACTGTGAATTAAGCCGTATAAGCTCTAGCTTAGCGTGCTCTGAGTGGATGCAAGTGTGTTCGTGAATCCAAGCATGCCTATATGTGTGTGTGGGTGTGTGCATGAGTGCAAGAAAGTGTGTGTGTGTGTATGTGTGTGCGCGCGTGCGAGTGTGTGTGAGTAAAATCAGTTTGGCTGTGCCTCTGATGGAGTGTCTAAGATCGGGGGTCTTGCTCGTCACAGCGCTGTCAGAAATAGCCCGTCAGCTGGGAATAGATGCAGCTGTCTCCATATCTCTCACAGAACCAACGACAAGAAATGAGCGAAGGTGAGAAAAGAAGATCGACCCTTCACACATCTACTGAGAACGGTTAACGTCCGGAGTCTTGCTTCTCTACTATTGTTATCCAAGCAGACGGAGCTCAGACACACACTTACACACTCCTCTGTAGGGAATCTATAGATTCAGCTAACATAATTAATATACTGGAATCGCATAAAAATGTAGAAAAAACAAAAATATATGGTGTAAAATGCGCACTAATTCAAGCATCAGGTTAAATATTTTCTTATGGAATAATTGAAAAATCTCTATAAAAAATACAATTTTTATTCTATGCAAGCACTATATTGTTGCTGCTGGATAAAAATCAACTTAACAGAAGGGGGAAAAAAGCAGTCCTAACAATTTTGTTCCAATAATTCTGAATCATTTCTGTTGGTCCACTTGTCATAAAATTATGACAGAACATAAAGGACAAATGATTTGGAAAAAAAAAACAGCCCCAAAACTACAAAACTTTATATGTTTTCCTTCTTCAGGCAGTTTGAATTATTAAAGCAAAGGTAACTAAGTATTCAAACATTTCTTTTGACTTGTACTTTTGACTTAACAATGTGCTTATAACAATGAATTCAAAAGTTTTATTCATGAGCCTAAACAAAAACAAAATGTTTAAAAATGAAATTGATGGGTGTTTCCAGACCCCACAAATGAATGACATATACACAATATATATATAGCAATATTTTGTGGGCATTTATGACAAAAAGCAATTTTTTGGTTCAGTTTTGGTCCATTGATCTTCAGTTCTCCAAAGTTACGAAGATCTCTCTGAAGCACAACAAATAACTTTTGCCCTTTTAGAAACCGGTCTTCAGTTGTTTAGACTGAATGGTTGGGATCTTTGTCTTAAAATCTTGTCTCTCTTGGCTCATAAGACTAAATGTCTTATCTCCCTGATGATTCATTAATGTTTCCTTTAATGCTCCACAATTATTTGCAGAGAAGCATCAAAATATTCTGATGCTCCCACCTCCATACTTCAGTAGAGTCATTTAGTTCAATATATTTAACTATATTTAACTCTTTTTTTTATTTTTGCACATTTTAACTATGGATATACTGTTCATATTTATAGATACAAAGTCAAAAGACAGTGTGATTTTAATCAAATAATAAGAGAGAGGTCGAGAATGACAGAGAGCAAGAAAGAGAGAGGGGGGGGGGGCGAGAGAGAGAGAGAGATAAAATACCTTGCCATATTTCTGTGCATAAGACCCGGTGAGAAGGGAGTGGAACACAATGATGGTCTCATCCAGATCCCAAACAAAGACTCTCTGTAAAACACACACACACACACACAGTCATAAAATGGACCCACGGTAGCCAGAGAAAGGTCATTGTGTCACCATCCAAAGGAATTTTCAGTATGAAAGTGTGTACAAATGGATGTATTTATGTGTATATACACCACCTAACTGCTCATTTTTTCAGCATTGTGCTATTACTAAATTCAGGTAAACCCAGCACAGAACATATGGCTTAAAATTCACACAGAGGAGGGCAATCAATTTAGTATTAAAGAAAAAAGCAATGATACGAACCTAGTCTTATTTCAACTCACATCCAAAAAATTATGAGATTTTGCAGAGTTAGACAACCAAATGTGTCCAGCACAGTTTAGTGGATTTCGTGCCAAAACACACCTGATTCAACTTCAGGTTAAATGAGTTTGAGCAGGGAAATCCAGGGAAATCCAAAGTTAAGGTAAAGGTAAAGCTCCAGTTCATTTCACTAATGTAGTTTTGGTTAACATGTAGTTGATTTTTTTTTACTTTTTGTAGATGCTAACTAACTGTTTTTAAAAGACATTAAAAAAGACTGTCTGTTAATCTCAAACTTTTAAATTGCCTGCTTTTCTCTGTGTACATTTTAAGCCATATGTCACTTGTCATTATTTGTGATCTTCCTGTGGGTTTAATCTAATGCAGTTATAGCATAATGCTGAGTGGCATGCTCAGAATAAGGCTGAATTTTGAGTGGTCACGCCCTGTAATGGCGAATATCGATTCTGGTATTATGAATCGATATCACTGGACCCACTGCAATTTGCGTACCGTCCAAACCGCTTAACGGACGACGCCATCTCCACTACACTCCATCTTGCCCTCACACACTTGGACAAGAAGGACACATACGTTCGAATGC
>JBBPDC010000135.1:26300648-26332223 GCA_037974485.1 Hemigrammopetersius urotaenia
AAAAGAAATAAACACTTGAAATATATCAGTCTGTGTGGAATGAATGTATACATTATACAAGTTTCACTTCTTGAATGAAATTAGTGAAATAAATCAACTTTTTGAAGATATTCTAATTATATGATCAGCACCTATACATTACAAATCCCACTGTGTGACACGGGTAATAAACTCTACCACTCTGGCAATCATGCTTTTAATTTGCAGAGAAAATTTCAAAGAGGCGGCTGCATACAAGTGACCTCTTCTGTTTGTATTATGCTGCATGTTGTATTTATTGGTTAGTAGATGTGGGTCCTTGCAGCACACACACTGTCAGAAATAATGTTTGGTCATTGTAATAAGTCAGTCTTTGAATCTTTCTCACAGTACGATATAAAACGTAGAAATTGTGAGTAAGGCAATTTGGATTAATATCTGTGAACATTTTAGCACAGTAGCCCTGCTTTTTTAGTGCACAGCAAGTGCAACTATAACAGCTTCGGGTCTTTTGGGAAGTCTGTCCATAAGGTTTTGTCTGGCAATATCATCCGCCAAACCCAGACTAGTCCTTTGGATTGCCAGAGAGAGAAGCATGATTCGTTTCTCCAGAGAATTCATCTCTGCTGCTCTTTACACCACTACATCCGACACTTTTCATTGCGCTTATTGATGTAAGGCTTGGATGCTGCTTGGACATGGAAACCCATTCCATTAAGGTTAAAGGTTACTTTGTCATGAGCAGCCGTGTGCTTATACATAGTGATGTGAGACGTTTCTCACATATAGCAACATTATAGCAACGTTATCAGTCAACAGTGTCCAAGTTACAACAGACATTAAGCTCTCTAGGCACTGTTCTGAAGTCCACAGGAAGTTTGGAGGTCTGCAGCTATTCGGTGGTGAGGGTGTGGAAAATTCCTGGTAAATTTCCATAAACTTTCCATGGGAACATTAGTTCGAAATATTCCAAATTGGATACTTTCCACAGGAATTTATGGGAATTAATGAGAATTAACTGGACACTTTGGATAATTTAAAGAAAATGTGTCATATACAATTAAGTATATTTTTTTGTCATAAACAGATACACATGCTGATTTATTTGTGATGCTGATTTAATCAGTAATTTAACAATAAAGTCGCTGAACATGTTGAGTGGAATGTTCCTTACAGTTCCCTTTCAAAATGTAAAATGAAAGGAGCTCCTTTTCCTTTTAAAAAGTCAAATTAAAAATGTAAAATGAAAGCAGCTTTCCCATTCAACATGTCAAAAAAGCATTTTTCCTGAAGCTTATCAAGCCTGGGTTCTGCAAGTTTGTGATGGAAAGGCCTTCAAAATATTTTACAACTGATGTATAAAATCTTGTATGGTTACATAAATCATCTAGAAGGAGGCAGAAGAAACAGCATCACATTTACAGTATATATATAATAATAAGCTAGCCTCTTTAACGAAATTGTGCTAGCAAGCTTACATTTAACATATCTGGTTTACCAGTTACTGGGCTACCATATGAACACACAGTTGCTAGTTAAACTTCATAGATCAAATATGATCAACCTCGTAAAATCCTCAGAACTTACCTGACTTGGGGCTCATATGTGTCTCTTCAATATTCTGTATCTGTGCTGTGGGCTCAAAAAAGTTGCTTTTGTACTTCAGAATTTTAGAAATCATTGGGCATGTGATGGAGGAATGCATAATGCATGTAGGGCAGTGGTCCCCAACCCCACGGGCCGCAGGCCAGTACCGGGCCATGGGTCATGTGGTACCGGTTTGCGGGCTGCACAGAAAAAATAAAACGTGTATGTTACCCGTGTTATGTTGTTGTTGTTATGAAAATGCTGTTAATAAAGCTGCGAGTACACATTGGATTTACATTTATTATTGTATATTAAAGACATTATTATATATTTAAAATAGCCCCATTTTTATGCATAACATTTATTTGTGTAAATACGTATACGTACATTTATCTGCCACTCCTTAAAGGCCGGGTCGTGAAATTAGTTTCTGATATTAAACCGGTCTGTGACGAAATAAAGGTTGGATGTGTCCTCAATGGCCCTATGTGCCTGTGGTTGAGGAATAGCATAGATACTCAACTGTATCTGCATTATCTTTGTGTATGCTACAATATATTTTTACCAGCTATATTTTGTTCCCAATATTCCAGTTTATTACTGTTAATTCCCATAAATTCCTGTTAATTACCATGGAAAGTTTTTTGGAATTTTGCAACCCTAGTAGCTATTGACTCCGCAGGCTGTTGGTGACTTCTGCACACTGAGCACCTCAGCATGTGCTGTCCCTGGTCTGGGATTTTACATGGCTTACCACTTCATGGCTGAGTTGGCGTTGTTCCTAATTGCTTCCACTTTGTTATAATACCACTAACAGTTCACCTAACAGTTTAGTAGCACGGAAGTCTCATGAATGGACTTCTTGCACAGGTGGCATCCTATCACAGTACCACAGTTGAAATTACTGAGCAGCCCATGCTTTCACAAATGTTTGTAGAAGCAGTCTGCATGCTTAGGTGTCTGATTTTGTATCCCCGTGGCCACAGAAGTGATTGGAACACCTAAATACAATAATTTGGAGGGCTGTCCTAATACGTTTGGCAATACAGTGCACTGTTTCTCAGCTGATTTCAGAGTCAGTTGCTTCAAAAGAGGACACAGCAGTAATAGGAATGATCTTTTACATGACAACGAATGAGTTATGTGGCAAAATAGTCCTCATGGTGTCATTGGTTGTGTTTTTCTGTCCCTGCAGAAAGTTCTAATGAAGCTACGGAAACCTCGCATTACAGCCTCCATATGGTCATCAGGGAAAATCATTTGCACTGGAGCAACAAGGTCTTAAATTGTAATAAACTTCTGAATATAAATCCAAATGTGTCTTGTCATAAAAACTACACACTGATAAATACTGCATGTGCATTTTGTTTTTCTTTGTAGTGAGGATGAAGCTAAGCTCGGAGCCAGAAGGTTAGCCCGCTGCCTCCAGAAGATAGGATTCAAGGTTTATCTTTTTCTTTGTTGTTCCTGTTAAATGCATTTTCATGTTGAGTAAGATGAAGTATGAAATTCCATGTTTCTATGTTTCTTTCTTGCAGGTGAGGTTTTCAGACTTTAAGGTTGTAAATGTCCTGGCAGTTTGCTCCATGCCATTTCAGATTCGTCTCATCGAGTTCACTAAGAATAACCGTCCCATTGCCAGGTACTACTAACGGCATTCTTTCCTTTTAATTTTTTAAGACAAAAAATATTTTTGCACACCGTGCCTCAGAAAAAAACTGTGAAAGCTGAAGAAACAAAGTTTGTTTTGCAGTAGAGATATAGCTACCAAAAATGTGATTGTATTGCTGCATGGTGTGATTGGGACATACCTTGTTGTATATTAGAACAGCACTGATAAATAAAAAGTGTTTTTTTGGTTAATTTATCTTTGTTGGATTAAGTGAAACCCTGATTGGTAAAAAAAACCAAAAAACATTCCCATAAACTCCAATCTGGAGGTGTGATTGATCATTAGGCTTACAGCACACAGTTGTGTTGCATACCACTGTATTGCACAGAAGTGATACTTTTGTACCTCCTATAGAAGGGGTTTCAGTCCAAGTCCTGCACATTTACTGACCATGACATACCTAACCCAGCTTATGAAGGGTTTATTAAAATACCTCAAGCTGAGTCATGATATGAAAATACAGAAAGGAGAATATGCAGTCTAAAGTGGTCACATTTTACAGCCCCAGCGAGAACGGATTACTGTGGAGGAAGAATTATGGCTCCCTCTAGTGGTCATAGGGCTGCTGTGCACTCTGGTTAAAGGGTGCTAGATTGCAGTTTGTCTAAGCTCCTGGTCTTTTTGTCTGTCCTATTTCTGTTTATATGTTCTTATGTTGAGTTTTTATTGTTTATTATTATTTATCATTATTTCTTTTTAATTTATGGGTTTGTGTTGACTTCTTACTTAGTTATGAGCCTGAGATTCACCCTGCTGCTTCATACAGAATCAAAAACCTCAGGGCCACAGTGCAAGTGTTCTCCACTGGCAGTATCACAGTAACAGGTAAAGGCTGCACATCAGGATCTAGGCTGTGTTTACTGTAGAAAATCATATTTACTGTAAGTCATCAGGAAACACACCGCTTTGATGTCTTTGCACTGCTCTTTCCCAGGCTCTTGCACATCTAATTGAATATGATAAGTAACTAATGCATAGGTTTCCATTTGTGGATCAGGAAAACCCACTGCTCTGCACATCTTAGTGTTTTCCTAACCCACTCGGAGAAGTTTTTGAGCTGATTAGTTGGATCAGGTGCGTTTGAAGAAGTGAAAACAGTAAAATGTCATGAGCAAGGAGGTGCGTCACTAGAAAGATTATGAATCTCTGACTCAAGTATAATGAACAAGGGCATGCACTTAACCGTGCAGTGATCCTACATGACTGGAATTTGAGAAACCTGCCAACTACGGTCAATCCAACCAAATCCCCTGATCTCACATATATTGGAAACATAATACAGGACATAAAGTATATTTTAAGTGGCATATTCCTACATTAGCTATTTTCAGAACAAATACAATTTTAATTAAAATGTATGGAAAATGCTGTAGGATTTGCTCTTGGTGAGTGCCATTTTTGTATTTTCCTATAGAGGATAAACCGATTACAGCATTAACCCCATAACTTTAAGACTTACTCCTTGATTTAGTCATCCAAGGGAAACTCGAAGGCTACGTCTCTGCTCTTTCTGCTGTAAGCAGTCAGATTTCCCCAAATGAATAATATATTAACGTTAGGCTCACTGCACAAAGCTGTAGGTGATGTTGCTTAGTTTTGTCATGCAGCGCTATTGTTACAGTCTCCACATGTTTTTACCTTTACATAAATATAAGACGCATTCACAAAATTTGCTTTATAGTCTTGGAATGTAGATTCACTCCTTGTGACTCTTTTTTTTTTCTCTCCAGGACCAAATGTTCAGAATGTTGCCTTGGCTGTGGAACAGATATATCCTTTACTGCTTGAGTGTCAGAAAATACTGGTGTAAAATTCTCACACACACACGCGCGCACCGTCTGAAACGAAGAAGCACCTTATGAGTGAATGTGTTGGTGTTCTAAGACTTTAAACTGTTGTACTGTATGTCAGAGAAGGCAGGTGTCAGAGTCTCAGCAGGCCTGGCTTGGTTGCCCTGTTGACCTCTCGGTGCAGAACAGTGAACAGTTTGATTGAGGGCTTTGTCCATCTGTAGTTCCGGTTCATTTTAATGAAGCATTATTTTAGTGCATGGTCACCAGAGTGGATCCGCTGATAAAGGCAAAAAGCGGTGACTATTTTTTAATGATGGAGTCTTAGATGAGGTCAGAAGGGCAAACACACTAGAGGCGTAAGACAGAACATGGTTTAATATTATCGGCTGCATTCTGTTCAACATGAAAATGGTGGTTTGTGAGACTCTGCAGTGTACATGTTTATGTAAATGTTCCCCTTTTGTATTTTATAATAAAAACTAAATAAAATAATCTTTGTCTTCCAGTGCTTACTTGATTTAGAGTCCAGGCAACCTCATCCATCTTATATATTAGTAAGATTAAATCAACATAACTCTCAATAATGATTCTTTTACAATGCCAGCACCAAATATAAAGAATAATTCATGACACTCAATGAGGAAAATGTATGAATCTATTGGAATTATCACAACATACAAATTTGACTTTTGTCGAGGCTTTACAGATGTCATATCTGTAGACGTACCAAAACTACAAAGTTTTTTTTTTGTTTGTAAATCAGGTGCTTAAAAAAGATTGACACTTTGTACTGTGCTGTGTCACAATCTGTGTGTCAGAGACAGCTACTACCTAAAACACATCAGCAGCCATTTCACTGACAGTGTTACCCCAGTCACACACTAAAAATAATCAGGTCATCTTCCATCTCTTTTCATAATTTTTGCATCATTCTCTCTCTCTCGAGTGCAGCTTCAGACTTGCTAGGCCTTTCTCCTCCTGTGGTAGGTCAGCTTTGGGCTTTTTTCGCCATGTGTGGCACAAAAGTGTGCTGTCAAGGTGGTTCCTGCAAAACCAAAGGTCAGGTCAGTAACACACAAGGCCAGGTCTTTCATTGGAATTGTCCTTTTAGAATCAAGATTCTTTGTCACATACAGTTCTACAACTGAAAATGTGCCCCTGAAACGTCTTGAGACAGCAATATACAGTACTGTGCAAAAGTCTTAGGCACCTGAGAAAATTAGGCGTAAAAGCTGTTTACCGCTGGGCAGTAGTGTTAAGTTGGTGTTAAAACTCCACAAATACAAACAGCATTAATACAGTAAATGGTGGTTTTATGTGTGGCAAGTTTCCAGACCTCTTTCCTCACGGAAGCCCAGTTTTACTTGCAGAGCCTGGTTTGGCTCTTTTTACTGCAATAGATTAATTTATTCACCCAATGACTGAAGGCACTGAGCAGAAACCTGGATCCAAACCTGTGTTCTTCTAACCAGCTCACAAAATACGGTCTAATTTTTAGAAAAAAAGAAATCTTGATACTTTTCCTGCTTGCTTGTTTGTTTTCATTTCTTCTAATATTCAGTTGTTTTTTGATGGCAGAAAGAAGCCCCCTGCTGATAAAAAATTACTTCAAACAATTTGCACAGGTGCCTAAGACTTTTGCACAGTAGGAAAAGTTTCAATAACCGAGGACTGCGGCAGCATACAGAAGAACTGGTTTACTATAGCTATTCTGCAATGTGCTGAAAACACAATGTGTCATGGTTAAAGACTAATGTATTTTTAGGTCACACTTAGAGATAAGGCTCCATGCTTGTGACACAAAAGAAGCCTTGTGTAAGTTATATAATTTTTTTTATTTTTATTTATTTTTTTTATTAACATGACCATGACAAACCAGTGTAATATGGTCCTGTTGTACATTTTGTATGCCCTCATCAGCTCTGACTCACTACTCAAAGGTGGATCACATATTGGGGCAGCAAGTTGTGGTTAATTAAACTAGAAGACACCTGTCCTCAATTTGTCAAACTCTCATCTAGCCTATATACTAGAGCCCGGCCGATATTAGGTATTTATAATGCTGGTATCGGCATTTATAATGGCCGATAAATGAATATTTAAAAAAAACAAAAAAAAAAAACGGACGAAACACCCTTCAACCATGTCATGAGTGCTGGTGTTGTATAGTTTGTCCACCAGAGGGCACTCAACACCGTCCCTGTTGGCAACACTCGTGTATAACGCGCCACACATCCTGCAACCTGCCGATCCAGCCATTTTAGTACAAAAAGACAGAACACATTTTCTACCTCTAGCTAATGTGTAGTTACAACAGTACAAAGTTATAGCGACAGTGATGTTTAAACCCAAGCAAATAAAATGGTGTGGTTTTAAAGTATTACATATTTTAAATGAGCTATTTAAAGTACAAGTATTTTTCACTCATTTCTTATCAACCAAAAAATCTCATTTGTGTTAAAGCAGAACATCTTAAATTTGATGAAATATTTTTGTGTCGCCTTGTGTTGAGAAAAAGATCTGTTGCCATGCATCAAATGAAGAATGGAATGGAAGTGACACTGTTACATTTGTAAAATGTATTGTAGCGCAAAAGTAATAATTCTTGAATTTTTAGTGTAAACATAAGTCCACATTGTTTACGGTGTTCCATGAGTCTCTGAAATCAGTTTCACCTGACTGATAGACGTGCATGACTGATTTGAATGAAGTGTGTGAATGGCTGTGTAATGTGTGCGTGAGTGGTTGCTCACTTCATGGCAAGCTCTTTGGAGATCTGTTCCAGCGATCGTCCCTTTGTTTCTGGCACATACGCCATCACAAACATCAGCAGCACGAAGCTCATTACCGCGTAGGAGAAGATCACACTGGGCAGGCCGATCCTCTCTGCAATCAAACAAAAACTTCATGGTTGTCTTATATACACAAAAAAACAAAATGTAGGTGATGGCCTTAACAGTTGAAAACTGCATTTAGTTTTATAATGGTTTAGATAACTCAGTGTTTAGCTACGCAATGTAATACTGTCCATTTCTGTTCATTTTTAAAGATGTCTTTATTGAGTGTCAGAAACCACATGAGCAAGCCAATTTGAGACCATTTACTTACTTCAGGTCATCATAACTTAGGCATGCAATTAGCACAGTACTCATTGGTGAAGTATAGTTTCCATTACATTGTATCTTGTAGCAACAGAGTTGGCAAAGCAACCTTCAGACACCCAACGTTCCTTGGGTACTTGATTGTATTCATTAAAAAAAAAAAAAAAAATGTAAGGCCTAAAAAAAACTTTTAAAGAGGTGTTCAGCAGCTTGTACTAAAAATAATCCCCAAGGCCAAACAGAGAAGATAATGCTGTTAGCTTGGTATATTTTCTCACAATACACAGTAAATCCAATGAATTAAACATCTTTTCACACTTATACATTTTTGCAGGTTAGAATTCCAACATATTATAAAACTGACAAGTTCAACTTGCTTGGTGAGGGCATTCAGAGCTTCTTATACCTGTGTTCCTAACAGGAGCTAAGTTTGGATAACTGTATGTTCTATGTATATCAGTTGTTCCCAAACCAGTCTTGGAAGACCCCCTGCTCTGCACATTTCAGTGTTTTTCTGATCCCACCACACCTGATCCAGCTTGTCAATTAATTGCTCAGCTATTCTTAAGTTGAAGTGCAGAGCAGTGTGTATTCACACATCACTAATTTAGATAATGTTTAATTAGAAATGCTAAAGCTGCCAGTTGGTATCTGTCCTTTTCCCACCCTTACCAAACCAGATTCACTTTGAAAATTCAAAATGTTCACTTACACTGGATTCATGTACAATATGCATTACTAAAACCTGTTCCTCGGTACCATGCAGATTAACTCAAAGGTCAAAGTTTAGGTTTTAAGTTGAAGAAAGTCACATATTCACACAAGAAAACCAATGACAAAACATTCTTCTAGGAAACTTGTCCAAACGTGTCAGCAAATCCAGCTGTCACCACGTGACCAGTCTAACCTTTTGCAACATCTCTTTTAACTGAGCGTGAGAAAAATCTGAGTGTTTCTCATTTTTGGACTAATGTTGTATAATGCCAGCAGTATCAACACCAGCTTCAGTTTTGAACAGGCTCCAGCCCACGCCCAGCTGCTTTACAATCAATACATTCCCAAAGTGGGCCTATTATTCAGCGGATGCTGGTGAAGTCAGCTGTAAAAAAGTATCCCAAATGGGTCTTTAATACATAAACAAGAGTACATGTGATTACTTAAGAGTCAAAGCAAGCCAGCCGTCCTGTTTTCCCTTTTCACTGGACTTTAACCCAAGGCATGCCTGGAGTATGCATGCAACCTTGCCTGTTGTGTACTAGATACGTGTACTATCAACAGGTTATCTGATTATCTTTCAGCAGAAGGTGAATGTTGTTGGATGAGCCATTAACCTTCTAGCACCATGTGCTATTATGAAAACGGTTATCTAATGTAAAACGCTGCTGATTCATGTTAGGGATTACATAACATTCCAGCATGATCTGCCAATACTCTTGCCGAAAACGTCGCAGTCATACTTCATTTTCTACCAGTTTAAGACAATTTATTCATTCATAGTCAGTATGAACACAAGAACACAAAGTTTTGTCTGTACAGATGGCCTGTAAATGTAGTAGTGGCTGGTAATTATTTTCTAAATACTACATACCATTAGAGCTTTGCAGTTATAAACAAACCTCTAAAGATACAGGTCTACTATACAATTATGAATCTTAGGACTTCTTAGGAAAATTTATTTAGTAGTAGAAACTAAGTTATGTAGTTATGCAACACATTTGTATAACATGCAGATAAAATAATAACATCTCAATGGAAAGGTCTCCTTGTAAGAGTGATTTAATTTGATCTGTTTAGCATCTTATTGACTAACCAGACAAAGGTATTCTACCCTGAGTAAGAGCTCAGTCACTCCATCTGTGTTGTACATTGTTTAAAAAGGCACAATTATCCAAACCATAAATGACTTGTCTAATATAATTAGCGGTGACATCTGTAATCTTTATTGGAATGTGCTCCAAAGGTGTATTGTGCAGATGAATGTGTTTTACCTGTTAGTGTAAGGAAGGTCATTGATATGAGCAAGTTCATGGCCCAGTTGAAGGCAGAAACCACAGACACAGCCTTTCCTCTGATTCCAGTGGGAAAAATCTCACTCAAAACCACATAGACCACTGCAAAACACACACAGACAAACTGAGTGATGATGTAACCTCTAATATGATGTTTGTATTATGAGTTAAGCTTAGTGCTTTTATTTACCAGCAAAGATACAAAAGTAAGTAAATCAAGGCATTCCCATGGTCAAAACAAACTAATTGTGGTTCAATTTGAGGTACTTGAGGTTTTACTGATATGTAATTTCACCTTATTACCAGAATGTAGCAAACAATGGCAATATTGCACGCCTAAGTGTAAGTACACCTTTTACACCTATTACTGTGAATGCTTATGACACACCTGACCGGTCACAATTTTGCTGAAAAACGCAAGCTTTGTCCTGCTGCTTAGGCTGATTTGACTGTGAGGTGGTGGGTACATTTAAAAAGTCTAAAAGTGGAATTTTAAGAGCAAGCCATTGAACTGCAATAGAAATGTTGATATGTGAGTCACTATATTTAGGTCTATTAAATCCACTGATTGCTATAAACCCGTAACTGCGTGTGGCTTGGTCCATCTAGGAAAGTTCATTTGGCTTCCCAGTTCATTATCTGAAGTCATAACACACTAAAGTCATATAATCTCTCTGTTGTTGAACAGTTCTTATTGAAAAAGACACAAAATACCCTAAAATCGTCCTAAATAGGGGTTATGTGCTGTATTGTGTAGTAAACAATAATTATGTAGTGTTTCAGCTTCAGAGACCAATGATGAGATAAACTGCAAGTCTTAGTGACTTAATAACAGGGTTGCACAATATGGACAAACTAATAATACACACACTGGTGAATCCATCATGTGATTGTCCAGCTCTGCTTTTGACCAAAATATTTCAGATCATATATATTTAGTCATCCAAACACCTAAAAACAGTTACAATCAGTCAGAGGACTCATTTGCATTCTTCAGTCCGAAAGCTAATCAGCAATATAATGCGCAGCCTTAAGAAAGAGTGGCTTTATAGCAGGGTAAGTATGGTTAGCAAATTGGTAATTTGTGGAAGACCATAATCATGTATTCAGTGTTGAATTCACTTTGACAGAGAAAGGTTTCATCATAAGATGAACTGTATTGGATAATGGGTGTCTTTGTTAGAGTAAGTCTCGGACACCCTTAAGCACTATTTGGATAGGATTAGTTTTACATGGGGAGGTGGAATGACATCATTTACTGGTATCTCCTGTCTACACTCACCATGTAGGTCATTTTTACAAACTGCACTCTGATGGTTAAAGTATACAAAAACAATGGCTAAATTAAATGTTTTCTGTTCCCCATGGAATACTAATCCCAACCAAATAGTATTTAGGTGCCTTTATAAAGTTTTGTGGATGTGCTCTGATTGTGTAAATGTTTCTGGAGTGACTCTTACTTGGTCCCAGGCTGAAAGAGAATCCAGCCACATAGACTAGCAGACTGACCAAAGAGATCCACTTCAATGAAGGTGACACTTCACTCATTAACATGGTTTCTAGTGCAACTTCAGCTCGGTCTTCTCCAGAATGGTCTGTTCGTGTCTCAGAGTTCCTAGCTACTACATTCTGGTCCTCTGTAGAGTTGAAAACCTGATGCATTGGAGTGTTGTTAAACGAGTGTAGAAGGCCAGGACTTATTCTGTAGTGTGTATTATTTAGTTTAGTATGAAAGTCCGCATGATGATACAAGCTCTGAGGCTGTTGTGGGATAAAGTCACTCTCGTACCCCTTCCCAACTGGGGTGTGGTTGAGAAGGATGGGGCTTTGGCACAGGCTGGAGACGTGGGTTTGACTCTGTAAGGTAACTGCCCCTAGTGTTGCTGTAGATAACGTCATGACAACAGCCCCTAAGCACAGGAAGGCTTTGGGCCCAACTCGATCCACGAGCAGGATTGCAGGAATGGTTCCACCAACTTTGACCAAACCCAAACCAGTGGAGGCCAGTGTGGCTGCCTCGTTGCTGTGGAAACCCACACTGCGGAGGACAGTGGATGCATAGGCCAGCAGGTTGGGCTGTCCAGTTGCCTGCTGTAGAAACACCAAAACCAAGCCAACAAACAATCTTCTGCGCATGTTGTCCCTTGAGCGAAAGAGGTCCAGAAATCCCTGTTGACTTTCAGCCCCCAAGGCAACCCGTATGGCCCGAAGTTCTTCCTCCACAGCATCCGGGGTGGAAACACCTCGCAAGCGGGCAAGTGTGGCCCAAGCCTCTTTCTCCCTTTTCTGTGCAATCAGGAAACGTGGGCTGTGGGGAAGCAGGGGCATTACACAGACCTGAAGGCATGCTGGTAGAAGCACACCGCTCAATGTAAACCTCCAGCCTCCCTCTATACTTGTGAATGCCCAGCTTAGCCCAAAACCCAACAGTACCCCCAGAACCACCATAAGCTCATAAACACACACACAGCGCCCCCGCCAAGCTGCGGGTGCCACCTCCGCTACATACAGGCACGAGGCCGTGCCCGAGAGAGCCACGGCCATTCCTACAAATGTCCGGCCCACCACCAGTGCCCAGAAGGACGGTACACAAACACTAAGCAGTGTCCCGCATGCACAGAGTGCCGCTGTGAGGATGATGGAGAAACGACGGCCATATCGGTCCACAATAGAGCCCCCGACCACTGATAGGAGGAAAGCCCCAAGTAAGAGAGCCCCCACTGCCTGTTCCTGCTGTGGACATGAGAGAGCCAGAACCTCCCTGAGCTGCAGTAGTGCTCCAGAGATCAGACCCAGCTCATAGCCCAGCATCAGACCGCTGAGGGTAGCTACAGACATGGCACACACCACCAGCATCCCACCATGACCTGGAGAGAGAGGGAGAGAGTATTCAGTGTTTAGGTTGACAACACTATAAAAAGTAAGGCACTAATAAATCATCTAACCACTCAAATATTTAATGTAAAGTCATAATTTCTGCACAAATTAAATTTGACATCAGCACAGTTACTACCAAAAGTGTCTGTAGCTGAACACACACCCATTTTGACTTTTCTTAACTGTTAAACTTACTTAATGTTAAACTTACTCGTCTGGTTTATATCTTTATCACTCTGTTCTCTTGTCTGCTATGTTATCATACATACTCTGGCCTCTATTAATGGCGCTATGTAAATGATAATGCAATCAGTAGTTAAAGCATGTCTGTACATTACAACAATCAATTTACATTATCAGTAAATAATAAATGATTATTTAATCATTATGAAATAAAACTGCTGATGGATTCTGATTTGGAATATAATAAAATCACGCAGTGATTATTAGCTGACTGGCTGTGCCTTTTACTGGTGGCGTGATCTGCACATTGAGGATGTAATATTGGGGTTGTTCTAAACAAACCCAAATATTAAAAAACCAAAGACTCCATCACCCTCCTGTGAAATGTCATGTCTTTTGTGTTTTGCTTGTAGTTGAAACACAAAATACAAACACAAGTCAGGGAGCCTATTGTTGTGCTTTAGGTGTGTCTCAAGTGGTCAGATGGTTTTAGGCTGCCAGGCATTGCTGCATAAAGGGGGACCACCCACAGTGTGTGTGTGTGTGTGTGTGTGTGTGTGTGTGTGTGTATGTATGTATGTATGTATGTATGTATGTATCTATCTATCTATCCGTCAATCTGTCATTCTGTCAATCTATACACACACACACATTAAAACCACTGATTATCTCATTACAGTGGGATAAATTAGGTAGCAACTGAATAGTCAGTTAATTCACTGGAAGCAGGATCTGAGCGTTTTTGACTAATTGTAATGACTGGACAACTGGGTCAGAGCATAACGGTAAGGGTGTTCCCAGTATCCAGTGGTTAGCACCTCCCAAAAACTGTCTAGGGAATGTGGGGAATGAAGGCTAGCCCGTCTGGCCTGATCCCACAGAAAAGCTACTGTAGCACAAAGAGCTGTAAGTTTATTCTGGCTACAATAGGTGTCAGAACCCAGTGCAACACGTTTTGCAACACAGCTGGGGCTGCGTACTGGTCAGACTGCCCTTGTTGACCCCTGCCGAAAGCATGTACAGGGTGCACACGAGCATCAGAACTGAACCATGGAGAAAAGGAAGAAGATGGCTTGGTCTGATGTATCACATTTTCTTCCACATTACAGCTTCAGAGGTCTCATTGAGTCCATGCCTGTATGGGTCAGAACTAATTTGGTGGCAGAAGGAGAACCACACAATATTAGGTTTTAAAATGGCTGATTTCTTTATATTATCACAGTCATTTTAAAGCAAGACATTAAACAGCTTAAAATATCACTTTAGCAAAAACAGAATGTTGCTATATGAATTACCTTTTAATGTAATCATCTTTTCTTTTTTTATTGTAAAGTTACTACTTAGGGAGAGAAAGGTTTGTTACGACAGCAACAATATGACATTTATCTCTGTCATGTATAGCAGGTTTGTTTTTGTTTGTTGTTTTTTTTTACATAATTTGAAAACACCGGGTGCTCTTTACCTTGTCTAAATGCAGATGCACAAATAGCAAAGACACAAACATGTTTTTACATGTAAAATCTTAAACCTCTGCTGCAAAGTTACTTTTTAGAGATATTAGCTGTTGTTCTCACAACTCACATGGTTATATTTTTGTATTGTTTGTTTATGAATATTTTACCTTTTCTGTAAATACCTCATGCTAGAAATGGGGAAGCAGTTGGCCTGATGGTTAGGGATTTGCCCCTGAGATCGGAAGGTTGTGGGTTTGAATCCCAAAACTACCAAAGTCAACCCTGAGGTACCCTTGACCAAGGAACTGGCCCCCCAGCATTGATGTCTGCCCACTGGTAATTAGAGAGTTGCCCCTGCGATCAGAAGGTTGTGGGTTCAAATCTCAGTACTGTCACTGGCACTACTGAGGTACCCTTGAAGACACACTGCTTCTTAGGCGCTGTGCCAGAGGTTACCCACTGCGTGCTGTGCTGTGCTGTGTTGTGTTCGCATGTGACAATAAAGGGCCACTTTACTCACGTCTCGGTAGAATTCACCTTCAAATACATTTCACAGGTAAGCAACACGTCAGTGTAAAACAAAAACTGTCATATGAAGTCACTTCTCGTGTATGCAGCAAATTCTCAGAAGTGGTTGCGGAGCAAGATTGCAAAACTAACTTCTACAAAAGCATGGAGGTGGCACAGGGGCTACCCGCCGACGTGATCATCATACTAATCACAAGTAGGCGTATATCTGTCAGCAGGCTCATGTAGGCAAGTAACAGGTTTGGGTAGAATTCCCCTTTAAACACCCTGACATTTTACAGGTAAGCTACATACTGGCATTACACAATAAACTTCTCACATATGCATAAAATTCTCAGGAGTGGTTGCAGAGCAAGATTGCAAAACTACCTGCTAATTCAAGTACAAAAAGCTGGGAGGTGGCGGAGGGGCGACCTGCAGGCGTAAACATCATTATTGCCACAGGAAGGCAGATATCTTTCAGCAGGTACGCATAGGCAAGTGTCTGACACAATGAAATATACCTGAATGTACAGGTGTGCTTTTCTCAGGCTGTGTGTGCACATCCTGATTCTGCAGTGCAGCCTTATTCAGGAGGTCAGAGGTCATCTTGTCATTCTCTGCTAGAGCGTCCATTCTCTCCCACCAGGGCAGTGCAGCTGCAGAGAGTGGAGGAAAGAACCCAAAGAGAGGATGGAAACTGCAGAATCTCTGTGAAGGGATGGCGGTGTGACGGCTCTGGTGTCACTCCCGCTTTTCATGCATTTTTCTGAATTATTAATCATATGTTTTGCGTAACACTGACATTTGGCTCTGACACGCAGTTCAGAAGCAGCTTGTTCTTGCTTGTCCACTCATTCGATAAAACAGAAATAAACTAAAATGCTGAACATGTGTTCAAAATAAACACATGCTGCTTTTCACTTTGTCATTGAAAAGCATGTTGGCATATTAAATAGTGCTATTTTCTCATGCATGTGTGTCATATTCGCTCCAGTGTATATCATAATAACATATTGTAGCTGTTTGAACAAAAAGTTATTGTACAGAAAAAGCAAAAAAACATCGTAACTTTCAGTACAAGTTAATATAACAAGAAGCTTTTATTAAGAGTAATATTGTATTACGTCATTTTTTTACCATTTCCATTCATTCTATGTTTGTTTAATATAAATCTGTGTGTAGGCCCAAACGTAAATACACATAAATGGTTTTGTTTCCCAAGAGTAACAGTACATTCTATTTTATTCAAACACACATTTGCTGCCTACACTATTCTCTACAGAACCTTTCAAAAAAATTTCTGCAAAGGAATACAGTGCAAGCACCCTTTTAAAGTTTACAGTAACTTCACAGAGCACAGTGGTTCTATTCCAATGAAACATTTCTCCAAGATCTATTCACCCAGGCCAAGAACCTTTCAGGAACTCTGATTTGTAATACATGTGGTGTTACTGCTACAGAAGCAGTAGTAGGGGAAAACGTATCAAACTACCACTATACCCTTGAGCCAAAATAATGTCCCCACATACAATTGCCCAACAGGTTGCAGGAGCATGTTTACTAGAAGGCAGCAGGCACACAAACAAACTGTCCTCAAGGTCACTCAGTTTCAGAGTTTTGACAGCCTGAAGGGAGAAGCGTGCCTACCACAGGCCCCTGCTTTCCGAGTTCCAGGCTGGACTACAAAGTCTCAATCAGTTCTGTAAGAGAGCGTGTGTCTGTGTGGCCATGCAGCTCCTCTCCAAGACCACCCATTAAAGGAAGTCTCTCAAAATTCACTGAAAACTTGCACAGCGGAAGGACTGGTTCTTACCTGTCACCTGCGCGCGTGTGTGTTCCTGTCTCTCCCGGCTTTAGGAGGTCATGGCGGTGCTGTGGGTCTTTTCCTTTCTTCTCCGTCCCGGGCTGCAGCCACTTCTGTTTTTCCTGCTCCTTCGTGCCTTGTTTTGGAGCGCTGGCTCCCATTAAACCCCGCCCACTCCTGCAAAATCAGTGGGGAGGGGGAGGGGGGGGGGGCTGTCAGCCGGTTACACACTGTACACTGGACACACAACACAACACTGGACACACAACACAACTCTGGACACACAACACAACTCTGGACACACTATACAACACAACACAGGACAGCCAAACCAACCCACTGCACAACATTAGACACACAACACTGGACACATACAACACAACACTGGACACACAAAACAACACAACATTGAACACACAACACTGAACTCACAACAAAATACAACACTGGACACATAACACAACACTGGGCATTGGACACAATACTGGACACACAACACTGAACACTAGACACAACACTGGACACACAAAACTGAACACTGGAAACACAAGATTGGACACTGGGCACAATACTGAACACACAAAGCTGGACAGTGGACACACAAAACTGGACACTGGACATGCAACATTGGACTCTGAACATATACTATATACTGGACCATATAATGATCAGGTCTGTTGTATTGCTTTATTTGTGCTATTATTATATTGTTCCCAGTATTCAGATGTTTAACACTGATCTTGAGTACCTCTTTCCATAATGACCACTGGTGTGTGTGTTATAGATTAACGCTGTGGAACAGACGCACTATGGGTCTCTAAAGGGTGTGTTAAAGCAGCTGGATAAACGTGGAAGCGCATGCATGAATGTGTGCACCCGCGATGGGATTATGTAACGTTGTGTAGATCCACAGAGTCCGGCCTGCAATAAGGCAGCGCTCCAAAAATCCCCCAGTACACCACACACTCACAGATACACACTTTCACACATGCACATACACACACACACACACAAACACACACACACACACACACACACACACAGATATACACACTTTCACACATGCAAATGCACACAAACACACACACTCCCAGAAAAACTCAGACAGTGTGCGCTGATTTAGTTTCAGAGGATCATGCTGTAACACGAGTGAATAAAAAACACTTTCCTAGAAATCACCACACCCCGTCTGACCAAAAGGGGAATATTCTTGGGTGGAGGGGGGTGTTCTGTGTTACAAAACATCGGCATAATTAATTGGTTAATGTTGTTAATTGGCATTAATTGGCACTGTGTTGTTCACAGTGGTGGTGAATGGAACCAGACGTCTGAAGAGTTTAATGCATCTAAAACTCCATCACAGGACGTTATTACATGACATAGTCATGAATATGCTGCCTGGAGTTCAGGACATAGTATTGAGAAAGTTTTGACCTGAAAGTGGCCTGTATTTTTAAAATTAGTTCGTGGTGTAGGGGTATATGCAGGGTGTTGTGAGGCAAAACAGTCCCAAATAGAAAACTTTTTTCAGATTTACCCCTATTTTACCATCATTAGCATTACAAATGAAAACTCAAAAGACATGTGTGTCAATAAGTTTTTCTATAATAAACCATTTCATACTAAACCAAGCTGGATGAAATTTTGAAAAAATCACCTTTAATAACAATAATCATCATGCAAAAGTCATTCCTTGGTCATCACTTTGTGACTTGTATGTGTGGTTTCTCACTTACACAATCTTAATACTTCAGCAAACCAAGACATTTTGGACAACGCCATGCTTCCAACTTTGTGAACCATATTTGGGGAAGAACATTTTCTATTCCAATGTGACTTTGTCCCAGTGCACAAAGCTAGGTCCATAAAGACATGGCTGGGTGTGTTCAGTGTGGAAAAACTTGGTCCACACAGAGCCTTGACCTCAACTCCATCCAACATGTTGAACTGGATGAACTGGAACGGAGATTGTGAGGTGGGGCTTCTCATCAAATATCAGTGCCAGACATCATACATGATTTACAGAAAGAATGGACACAAGTTCCCATAGAAAATCTTAAGGAATGCACTCCAAGAAGAGTGGAAGCTGTTATGACTGCAAAGGGGGACCAACTCCATATTAAAGTCAATGCAATGTCATTAAATTCCCTGTTGGTGTAACAGTGAAGTGTCCCAATACTTATGCTTATACGCCATATACTGTATATGGAATATTATTTCTTGAGATGTCTTGAAAGTGTCAGGGGTTGAAACATTTAAAGGTTAGAAACATTCAGGCACACAGGCAGAATCATTAGAAAAGTTAGGCCAGTGTTTCTCAGCCATGCTCAAATCCTCCTCCAATGCTTTTTTAAAAGTGATTTTCCTGAGCAATTAGGCCTGGTCTAGGCCTAGTCTAAAAATTGTGTTTAGATGGCTTATAGAGTATAAATGTCGAAAAACTTGATGTGACACTGGAGGGCGCTAGATAACAAGAGAAGTATATGACAGTCACACCTGTCATGCATAAAACATGGTCTGTCTGATCACTGAGCTCTGTCTTTCCTTAATGTATTACTATTTATATTTAATTATTATGTAATTTTAAACTTAAAAATTTTTTTTTTACTATTTTGAGGTCACTGGCGGCCTAGTGGTTAGAGATACCCCTGTGGTCAGAAGGTTGCGGGTTCAAATCCAAGAACTGCTGATGGCATTACTGAGGTGCCCTTGAGCAAGGTATCATTCCCACTCACTGCTCCCCAGGCGCTGTGTTCCTGACTGACCACTGCTTCAGTTGGTGAACGGGTTAAACGAGGAAGTATTTCACACTGTTCACATTGTGAAATGTGACAATAGGAGACAACTTTATGAAATATGTTGTTACTAAAGTCCAAAGTCTACAGACAAAAAAAAAGTTTTTCCAAAGGCAGTTCTCCACTTCGTAATTCAAGTCTGGGAAACCAGCCCTCACAGTTTAAAGGAGGAGGCCTGTAGATGGCAGTAATGCACTGGGTAATAACTGTACTGTTCCTATTGCCAAGAATCAGCTGCAGTTTGGAAAGAAGCCTGTATTGGTTAGGTGTTGTGTTGCCTTTTCCATACCAGCATGACTCTTTGTTCCAGTGCTTTGGTGCTGGTGTCCCACTTGTGATTTCATACTAGCATTAGGTTGGGTGATTATATTTCTGTTATTTTTGCACATTAAACTACCTCATTCTGCCTTTTTTGCACACTAAGCTCTTTTGCACATATCCTTCAATTTACAAATGCAGTTAATAAATCTATAGTATTTATTAACCTTTCATATAAAACGCAAACTCTTCACTCCACAGAGAAATGTGTTTTCCTACTGCACATATGACAATAAACATCTTGGATCTTGAATCTATATGATCTTACCAGGTAAAGCGTATCACTGTTAGATTTGCCAACTTTGAAGGACTGGCCTTGAGACTTACAGAAATTGCTGAGACCTGGAATTATAAAATTGTTCTCCTTGACATTTTTGGGTTTCATTTTTGTGTAGGTGCTGTAGTTCTTTCTAAAATGTAAAAGAGTGGCCAAAGATATCTCTATCAGCTGCCTTGTAAGTCATGGTTGAATCACACATTTATGCTGTTTGAGAGTGATTCCATGTAAGGGTGTTTGTGTTCTAGAGCTTGTAGAAGTTGAAGATATGATTGGTGTCAGTGCATCACCAGAGTGTCACATTTACCAGAAGTTAATTACTTCAAAGAAAACTGAATCTTGCACTGAAAGACTTGTTTTCCATTGTGGGTTGTGGGGTGGTTTTCAGATTCATAAAACATCCCCAGATGCTCAGGCTTACTGATTCTCCTTTAACATTTATAGGCTGAGACTATTGGATATTTAAGTTTATTTTTTGATCCCTGGTAGCACCTGTTCACTGTGAGTTGCATCAGTACAGCATTGGTTTCCAGACCTAGTGCTGGAGTAATCCTTCTACTAATCAAAGCTTAATAGAAACTGCCACAAATTAAATGTATATATATATATATATTTCTTTAAATAAACATGCACATCTTCTTAGTATTTTTTTTAGCACTTTTCTACTTCTTTGACATAGTGGGTTGGTCTCTTTCCTGATTAATCTGCTCTAGATATTAGACCTAATTAGATCCAATCTTAAATGGCAGGTCAGAAGTTCAGAAGGTAATGCTACTTTCAGATAAGCTGATAAGTGACGGAATGAGATCAGAAACAGGCCATAAACATGTATGTACGTCAGACAAGAATGAGCAGTCTTGACGCATAAATCTGGCCTTCCAGCGAAGAGCTGAGAACAAAAGTCCACTTGCATCAGCTTAATCACGATGCATGATCAGCATGTGGAACTCACCGCAGAAGCAGAGTGGCCTGTGGATTTATAAGACATGCAAAGTGTGCATATAGGCCTGCTTCTCACACGGAAGCAAAGCTACTTAAGATCAGATAAAAAGCAGCCTTTGAATTCTGCTGTCAGCACTTTTTGGCTGGCTGACATTATTCAGATTTATCCTCAAAAAACAAGAGATACAGCGAATGCAATGAAAAAAAAGAGCTGTTTTGGGGAAAATAACAATAAAGTTTTATTGCAAACCAAACAAGGTCACATAAATTGAACATTTTACAATTTTACAGTACATTTCTGAACAGTTTTAACAGTTATTGTTACATATAAGCATATCTTTAGTTGCTTTGTTCCATATACATTAAAACAAATACACAGACTCAAAATATACAAACAAACTTAAATAGCAGTACACAGTCATATTGAATGGAATGTGAATCGGAATGCTTTTTGAGCGGCTTTATTACATCACAGAGGAGGCTGGAAGACTAACATGAGACGAAGGAGTCTGATTGGTTGGTCCAGGTGTCTATCTACACTCATGTAGCAGCAAAACCCTCCAGCATTGGCCCTCTCGTTCTAGCTAAAAAAAAAAAAATGCAACGGAGAAAAAAGAAACAGATCTTTAACTCAGTAGCAGAATGTGCACTTCAGTGTCATGCGATTGTAAAAGCTTGGTCACATGATCTAGAAGACACATATGTGTGCGAGGGAAGGGAAAGGGAAAAATGAAGGCACATCCCTGTGTGAAAAAAAACAAAACCTTCCGTTCACTCAACAGCAAGACCCTCGAATAAGCAGATGTTTTGAGGGATGAAATAAAATAAAAAAGAAAACGAATGCAGAGTCCTTTTATCAGCTTTGTCCCTCTCTGCCTCCCTGTGTCCATCCAGAGCGACCTGGGTGTAAGCGGAGAAGTAACCATGCTCTGCGCAGTCAAAGACGGCGATGATGATGATGATGGTGATGATAAAGATGAAGTCAGTTCTCTCAGTGTGTGAGATTTAGGCCTTGAAACAAGGCCCGTGGAGCTGCCTTAGGCCATGTGCAAACAGCCCCCCTATCCGGGGGCAGGGGAAAATGGGGCTGGCTTCGTTCTCATAGTGATGCACTACAGGTGTGTTTCCATGGGTACGGCATTTCCATGGCAATGAGCTACAGGTAAGAGTCTATGGGATGGTGTCTCCATGGCGACAGGCTACAGGTAGGAGTCCATGGTGGGAGCATAGGAGAAGCCCAGGAAAGCCTCTGCTGCCTCACTGATGCTGGCTGTCACCAGAGCGCTGTCGGGCGAACAGCCGATTGAACTGGGCACCGGCTCGTCCGTGAACTCTGGGTCAAAGTGCCGGAGATCGTTGGGGCCAGTCTGCAACAAACATGATATAATTATTTTTAGAAAGGATAACGCATTGATTTCCTTGCACTAAAAGACTCCCTACAACTAAAGTACTGTAACGCAAACAGCTGAAGAGCATGGAAACTAACAAAATATGCAAATTATGCAACAATTGCCTGGATCTCTTTTATTTGAGGATGATATAATTAAGATTTTCTGTGTTTAATGTCATTATCCAAACCTTATGCTTACTAAAAATTACAACATCACATTGGAACCTACCACATTGGGGTTGAAAGGAGGGGTGAGCTTCTTAGCATTCAGATCATCCCAGTTAATGGGTGAGAAGAACATGTGATTCTTGATCTCAGTCTGTAAAAATGGAGGAAGAGGCACATGAATGACATTTCACATTTAAAAAGTTGCATTTTCTGTTTTTAACCTCCTAAACAACCCTAATGAAGCCTGTATTTGCATGACATATTGGTTTTATAATAGAAAATACCTTTCTGACCAAAATATGACTATGATTAATTTCTGTAAATTATATTAAAGGCCGTTTTTTGCAAAGACAACCGGCACATCTATTTTTCCTGGCCTTAGGCTTGTACACTACAAGCCAGAATGAGAGATCATCAGCTCGCCAGTTATTTTTATCCAATGAACACTTAAGAAGTTCAGTAATGAATGAAGTGGAATTCAATTAAAACTGCTGCTTTGGAATTCCAAACTACACTCTTTCAAAATGTGATTACAACACTGAAGGGTTAATCATTCTGCCCTCATTGCTCAATAATAATAATCTTAGTCTTAAGAATGATATCGGAATCACAGCTAAGGGATGAAATTTAAGGGAATAAATACATTCAGGTTGTAAGACCAACACTATTTCCAGCATAAAACACTTACAAAGTCATCAGTGCAGCCCAGCCTCTTGGTCCGGTCCTTCTGGAGCAGTCCCTCCAGCAGGTGTCGAGCGGCGTTGGATATGTTGGGCTTCAGCTGCAGAGGCTTGTTCAGGATGTTGTCATACATCTCTGCTGTGTTGCGGCTGTAGAAGGGAGGCTGTTGGCCAAGAAAGCATAAACTTAAAACTTTGCTCCCAGTACAGGTTATAAGAAGGCTATCGTATAGTTGACAGTTACTCTGATGATTTAACATGGTGGTACTCACTAGGCCATATAGCATCTCATAGAGCACGGCGCCCAAACACCACCAGTCCACTGTTCTGTCGTATGGCTGCTTATGCAATACCTCTGGAGCCAAATACTGGAAAAGACACAGAGAGAGAACAAGCATTTAACTGAGAGCTCACTTGATTTTCTTTTCAGGCACCACTTAATTGGGGAAGCTCAATTCATGTGAGATGAAAAGGATCCCACCACCGAGGATTACAAAAGAGGATTATCCATCTGAAGCAATGTATTCATTTAGCCTTTTTGTTCCATTATAAGAGAAAGCTGAAAGTGAGTAAATCTATTCTGGCTACGCTGCTCACTACAGTCCAAGGCAAATAAAACAGGAACTTACCTCTGGTGTTCCACAGAAGGTGGATGTGGTTCCGTTGGGCTCGATGTTCTCTTTGCACAGGCCGAAGTCAGTGAGGATGATGTGCCCCTGCGAGTCTAGCAGAATGTTCTCAGGCTTCAGGTCCCGATACACAATGTTCAGAGAGTGCAGGTAGCCCAGAGCACTGGCGATTTCGGCCGCATAGAAACGAGCGCGGGGCTCCAGAAAGCACCGCTCCCTCTGCAAGTGATAAAACAGCTACAAAGAAAGAAAGAGTAAGATATTGTTAGCATGTAGTTATGCATTGGTTTTGTAATTATATAAAGGAGTAATAATGAATTGTGATTGATTATAATAATATTCAAGACGCTTATTTAAATGCACAATGTACCGGAGATAGATTTAATAAATGTTAAAGTAATTTACTAATAACTCAGCCACACTTTGGCAATAAATGAATCTTTTCTTAAATAATCATGAAATTACTCATCTTTAGGTCACAGACTGACAACCATAGTTCTACATCCTGAAAGCCATATTTAATCAGGGCTTTCTTCACTCTGCAACAATGGCAGGAAATGAGAGTGTACTTTGCTGAAAGATCCCCTACAGTACATTTGCACACATACACACCTCTACTCCTCAGAATGGACGAAAGTCTCCATCACTGCTAAATCTGGCTGCCCCCTCACACACACAATCGCCTCCCAGCCATTTCCCCTGCAGTTTCCTTTAAAGAACACAGCCTCTCTTTCCTCTGGGCAGGATATCCGCTCTCTCTGTCTCTGGCTCCACTGTCTGGCTGTCTTTCTAACTCTCTCCTTCGGCTCGGATATCATTTATGTCTTTTTTCCCCCTCCCACTTTAGTCTACACCCCCTAATTCTCTCCATCTTCTGTTTTCCTTTGCCATCTCTCTCTTCTCCACTGACAAAACACTTCTCCAATACCACCACCCCCCCACTGTGATTCTCAAATACAGATATTTTTCCATAAACAGACCCGATATCACTGAACTTACCTCTCCTCCGTTGATGTAGTCCAGTACAAAGTAGAGTTTGTCAGCGGTTTGAAAGGAGTAATGCAAGCCCACCAGGAACGGGTGCTTCACATTCTTCAGCAACACGTTGCGCTCTGACATAATGTGTTTCTCCTACACAGCAGAGAGGGAGCAAGGTCAGGGGTCAATGGTCATGGATTATATCTCACATGAGAATCAGATATGAAGATACCTAAGCATCTGAGTCAACACTCAAGATTCTTTATTTGTCACAAACATAGTACAACATAGTAGAGCATCTATAAGATCATTTAAAATGATTTAAATAAAAAAAAAAAACACTTGGAAAGGATTAATTTATCTAGGCAATAGCAATCACTGCTGTTTCAACAAAACCGTATCTCCAAAGTGGTTGGAAAATACTTTCCATAAATTTAAATGCGAGACTTCTTTGCTTATACAAACAGCACAAATACTGAGGTAGAATGTTTTGGTATGACACAACAACAAAACATGTCATTAATGCTACAAGTGCCAGCACACTATATCTATTTAATGAAGGACTGTGTCAAGTGATCCTGTATGAAGCATTTGCCAAAGTTAACAGGCAACCAGCCTGGCCTTTTCAAAATGATCAGGTTTCTTACCTCTTTCTTCTTCAGGATGGCTTTCTTCTGCAGCACTTTGACTGCATAGAACTTGTCATCGCCTCGGTGGCGCGCCAACAGCACTTTGCCAAAACTGCCTTTACCAATGACCTTCAGGAAATTGAAGTCTGAGGGCTTGGCGGTGGGATTGGAGGAAGGACCCAGATTTATCTGCTGGGATGGACTGGGCTGCAGTGGAGGAACATTAGATATGGTCAGACAATGACCAAATGCAACTCATACATATTTACACACACACACACACACACACACATAAATAAAATGCATCTGTTCATACACACTTACAGGAGGAGAGGGATTAGCGTTCATCAACTCAGCATCTTGTGGCGGTGTCAAGTTCAGGATGGACTGAACCTCCGGGCTGGAAGATGAAATAACATCCATGATTATTATAGACACTACCCTCAGTGTTATATAGTTTACCATCGAACTATGAAGCAAAACAAACAACTAATCAGTCAACAACCAATAACAAGCTTTGTCAAGAGCTGCATGAGATTGAAATGAGAGGTTCACTGCAAAACAATGTTTAATACTCACTGCTTGCATGCATAGGAGTTGGTGGCGAGCTTCTGAATAAAATCATTCAGTCCCATTCTCCTCTGTTTCATAAAGGCTGTGAGATGAGAGAGAGAGAGAGAGACAGGCAAAGAGGGAGAGAAAGAGAAAGAAAAAAGAATCACTTGATATTCTTCCATCGCTTCACTGAAGTGGGTTGGCTCAAGTAGCTCCATTCATTCCCAGATAAAGAAAGCCTACCACTGAGATTAGCCACTAGTCCCCTTGTCTTAGAGTAGGTCAGCGCCGGAGCTGGGACGCTGGTCTCCGTTTGGATTGTCATTGCAGTACTTTTCCACCGTGGGCACAAACCCAAGAGAACACAAAAGCTTCACTGAACTCCTACACCACTGTTCCAACTTTAATAGGAGACTGAAGAGGAGGAGGAGAGAGGAAGGGAGGGGAAGCGAATCGGGGAGGAGCTTCAGTCTCGCCCTAGTCTGGCGAGACGCATTGTGATGTTGCCGCCCTCAGCCAATCAGAGACGAGTGTCCGTGAATTTTAACGATTAAACAACTCCCGGGTGCATCTCTCTATTCCCTCCCGAAAAAAAAGTACTTTGCAATATCACTACGAAATACGAAAACACGTGAAGCCATCCACACATTTCAAAGGGTGCTAATAGATTTTTGCGTTCATAATTCAGTTCAATTCAATCAATGCAAATACAGTTTACGTACATAAATAAATGGTATTTCCAAGTGCGGTGCACGTTTTGCTCCAAAACACGCGGATCAGAGCTGTTGCAAGCTGGATTAGAAACAAGGCCAATGCATTAAAACACCAACAGGCACCAGGGTAAGATAATGATGCGCGTGCATATACACGTGCATGCACATGTGCATCTCCCCTTCAAATTTCAGCAACAGGTAAAGCAGCCCAGCCTACCTGAAGAGCCAAAGTCCAGCACAGGTCAGTTCAGCTTCTGAGACCCCAAATATGCAGTTGATCCGTGCCCATAGGGATCCGCGTGAGCTCTGAGCCCTCTCTCTTTCACTCTCTCTCCTCTATGGTGACGCACGCAGCGCGAGACAAAAGCGAGTACAGCTCGTGCCAAAACCTCTAAAGTCAAGCTTTGATCTCCGTTTTCCTTTAAATTTGCCTCGGAAAGGTTGTTATTCTGGGTCCAGTCTAAGTCCATTTACCTCGACTTGCATGCTTGTTGCATTTAAAGGAAAAGGTCTTTTCATTTTTACTGTAGCCTAGGGAGAGATGAAACGAGACTTGTGCATACGCTCTATACCATGAAAGCGATGCCCTACTTTAGCACGGTTATGCAACCCTACAGCAGCATGGACTACTAATTAACCCGGGATAGTGATGATCATTCTTAATGATGGAAAAAGAGCTGCAGCTCATTCACAGCCGATGTGCCAGTGCCAGCTGTTCATATTAATCCAGCTGTGAGACTGGAATATAGATGAAGGATCATATGGCCAGGAAAGCCACAACAACATCCAGAGGCGCAGTGATTCTGTTCAAAAAAGGGACTGAAACACGTTTAACACCTTCCATATGTTCACAGTAAATCCTGGACTCGTCCAGATAACGGATAACACAAGCAAGTGGTTGGAAATAGCAAGAAACGTAAAAGAATACAGTGACTGGCTTTGTTTCTGAGGGTTATCAGTTAAAGACAGTCATTAGTATAAGATGAAGATTAAGCTTTTCTCATTTGGAGATTTTATTTCCGTTCCACCTTAATGGGACAGACTCTTGAACGCAACTGCGGTTCCATTTAAGGTGGAAATGGCCCTTTGAATAAAAGAAGCAACCAAAGCCAGTGAAGTCTTTAAAAAGTTACCACCAATCATTTAAAAAAATCATGTAACTCCAGTCTGACCATTACCAACATCAATATTACATCACACCAAGCTTTTACTCACTATTAGACAAAATAAAGTCTCCAGGGCACAAACCTTTCTGCTCTGTGCTCCTCATTGTCACAAAACTGTCGAAAACAAAACAAAAGTGACTTCAGTCTGTCAGTGGATTTCGAGCTACTTTTCGAGCCACCGGTTTTCGCGTCAGTTTGGGCGAAAGTGGTGCTAGAGCCCGATTGGGTCACAGACTGCCGGTGTGTTTTCCCTCATAACACTCCACCAGCAACCATCAGCACCACCATGGAGACCCACCCGCATTCAATCAGCACAGAAACGCCGCATTTTCCCCCAGCGGGCCCAGCAGAACACTTACTTGTCAGAAGCGGAGTCCTGTCTTTCATTGGGGGACAGAAAAATCAGAACGTGTCCTTAGAGCCCTCGGATAAGTTGGTAGGAGAGAGACTTTTCTCCAAGAGCCGCATTCCGGCTCGGACCGACTGAGGGAGCGGAGGAAGTGGGCGGGCCTGAGAGCGGCGATACATTTCTAACTAACCTGAAAACACTCCTGATCTAAATTAAACCACCAAGTTAATATTATGAGGAAAGTTCCCGGATGCTAATAATGGAAGCAAATGAGTTGCAAAGATACTGAATGGGTGGGTCGATACTGATGTATTGATACGATAAGGATGTTTGTCTTTCTGTTTATTTGGATCCTCCTCACAAAATGTTTTGAGCACTAATCTGAATAGAAATCTTTTAATAAAGGGGAATGTGTCATTGATACTGGATTACTACAAACTTTAAGCCAATAAATGTGAAGGATAGAAGCTAGTTCTTACAAAAAATGAGCATTGACAATAACTTGACAAAGAATGTTTCTAACTTTTAATGCAAAAACATCATATTGGATCATTTTAAATCACACACACACACACACACACACACACACGCACGCACGCACGCACGCACGCACGCACACACACACACACACACTGTGTCTACATATATATTTCCCATTTTGTCATTGCTGTCCTTATAAAACCTTGTATCTCAGTGGTTTCCCTTCATCCACATACACTTTCTGGTAGCTGGGTGGCCTAGTGGTTAGGGCATGGCCCTGCACTCAGAAGATTGGGGGATCAAATCCCAACTGCTAGTGTCATCACTGAGGTACCCTTGAGCAAGGTCCCAGTCCCACACTTTACCCTGGGGGTCCCTTGTTGGTGGCAGCCTCCTGCTTCATTTGCCGAATGGGTTAAATGCTAAGAAAGAAGTTCACATTGTGTGCTGTGGTGTGTCATATCAGCATCAGCATATCAAGGATTGTAATGTTCTACAGTAAGGGATTATATAGCTATTTCACTCTGACAGGACTTCACATTTTTTCCTTTTTTTAACATGAATCCTCACTGTGACCTGATATCAGGTTCAAAAGATACCTAGTAAGACAGAGGGTGGCTTCTGAAAAGACACAGTGTTAACAGGATCAAATGTTGAGTATAACTCAGGGTTGGTTACGAAAAGCCCGCAACAGCATTGTCAAAGAGAAGACAAAGCGCAGATTGAGGAAACATGGTGATGCAGCTGTGGTCACGCAATGACGGAATAAACATTTTGTGTTACTTCCTGAGAGTTTACTGTTATTTACTCCAAGTTCCCTTCATAACACTTTCATCATGGTCTGGAATCTTCTTTATAGTGTCTTTCAACCCTGAGGAGCTTTGTAGGAAACTTTTTAGAGTGACTTGAATGTCCAAAAAGTTCAGCACTGACTTGATTTACTGAGTAAGTAACCAGGAGAAGAGTGTGCCAAGTGAATTGTAGATCATATTTGACTTCAAACCCAGCTAGACCCGTTCTTAATGCTAAGAGTAGGGCTAAGGGTTAGAGGAGATGAGGACAAGTATCAGAGCAAATGTTTTATTATCATGTCAATTTGAATTTACTGTTGTGTATGCAGTCTTATTTACGGAACAGTACTTTCCATTTTACCATGTTTTTGTCATTTACTGACAGTGAAACAACTACAAAAATGTTGAAAGTACATAAGGGGTGGTACCCCTGCTATAATAGTTCCATGCCAGTACAGATGCTGTATGCAGTGTAACAGAATAACACTGAACAGAAAGGAATTAAGGACGGTTAGTGATTAAAGTGTAAGTTAGTAAAAAGGAAATATTTCCTTAATGTTCTTGAATAAGAGTAAATGTATTGTCAATTGAAAATATTCCAGGAATCACAAATCTATACATTTAAGCAGATATTCTCCACTTGGACTATGGCCTTTCTAGAGTTGAGCACCTCTGGTATGAAGGATCTATCCACCCACAAAAGTGTTTAAAGGGAGAATGCAATTGTTCAAGTTGTCCACATATTTGTCTTACATGCAAAATAAAAACAGCAACAGACAAAAGAACCGCTGGATGACTGGATGAGGGTTGAGCTCACTGCCAAATACCAGATCAGTGGCTAACTCAAACACCAGTGCCTTGTCCTAGGCAGCAACAGTACACTGCTTTTTTTTAGAATGCTGAGCTTCAGTAGTCAGTACTACTTTACCTATGTCTACTTTACTTAAGAATGAATGCTTTTGTTGATAAAACCTTGCAGCCTGGTCACAATGAAGTGACAGTCAGTGCAGTTTTTATTTGGACATATTTATTATTTGACAAGTTGCAGAAAACCAAAAGAGGGAAGTACACACTGTGCTACTCTTCTTTTTGTGAGCAGTAACTAAATTCATCACATTACATAATAACTTATATGGTTGCTCAAGTTCCCCAAAGTCATGAATTATGAATGTGGTTTAGAAGTTATGGTCACAAATCACAAACGTCATTAACCCATTTCATGCTATGAATGACACATCAGGTACAGGTAATGACTGATTGACTGAGAACCTGACTCTTAATGTTAAACAAAATACAAGCTTTGATATACACCAAGAAGCATAAAATATGAAGATGGTGATGTTCACACAGTATTGTCTCTACAACTAACACTAACCATCAACTCAAATAAGATGCACGCAGGGACGGATTACGAACCGGGCCAGTGGGGCCGCTGCCCAGGGGCCCTTGGGGTGCAGGGGGGCCGTGGGGCCCCTAGCCCAAAACAATTTGCAACGCTTATCAACAATGTATTTTCGTTTGTCTATTTTAGAGGGCCTACATTCTTTGATCCTCTGCCTACAAGGGCCCCTGACCCTATAGGGCCTCTGATGGAAACATGGAGGGAGGGCGTTTGGCTGCCAAGGGCCCTTGAATTGTGGTGGTGGTGGTGCTCGTGGTGGGGGGGTCGGTGCTTTCAGGGGGCCCCCGGCCCTGCTATAGGAACTTTAAAGGGAAATGGGTGCATGGGAGCCTACTTTTAGAAGG
>JBBPDC010000135.1:26354660-26373273 GCA_037974485.1 Hemigrammopetersius urotaenia
GTGTGTGTGTGTGTGTGTGTGTGTGTGTGTGTGTGTGTGTGTGTGTGAGAGAGAGAGAGAGAGAGAGAGAGAGAGAGTAATGTTTTTATCCCATTAACACCTGTATGTGATTGTGTATGTATGTGTGTGTGTGTGTGTGTGTGAGAGAGAGAGAGAGAGAGAGAAAGTGGACAGGGAGGTATAAGAACGGAGGAAAGAGGAGCGGTAGAATAAAAAATAAAGGAAAAGAAACAGGATAAGAGATGAGAGATTAAACAAATAGAGAGTAAATGAGAGAAATACAGATGAAAAAGGCAAAAGACAGATGGGGGGCATCTCATAACTAATGTTTTGAAAATCCACCTGTATGTGCTTGTACCTGAAAGTGAAAAGGGGTAGGGCAGAAAGAAAAACAGGCAGAGAAAAGAAAGAAATTGACAGAAAGAAAGAGAAAGAGAGGATGAGATAGGAGAGAAATAAAGAGACAGAGAGGAGCAGACAGCTGTGGTGTTACCGGTTCAGTGCTGTGCGATGCTCCAGGTTTCTGTGGCTGCTGTTGCTGGTGGTGGTGATGATGTCGCTGCTGCCGGGACACTGCTGGTCCTGATGCTGCTGAGAGCTGATGGAGATGATGATGATGATGCTGAAGACGATGAGGATGTCGTTGCTCTTACAGCATGCTAGTGGAGCCCCTGCCTCTGTAGCGCTGCAGTGCAGCACTGTCCGCATGTGTGTCTGTGTGTGTGTGTGTGTGAGTGTGTGTGTGTATGTGTGTGTTTGTGTGTGTATGTGAGTGTCAGAGAGAAAAAGATGAAATCGATCACTGCACTTTATCAATGAGAGACGCAACGCGTGATGCAGCTTGAGAGAAGTGTGCTCTCATTTGCTCTATCAATCTCTCTCCCTCTCTCCCTCTCTCGCATCATCCTCCTCTCCAACTCTCCCCCTCCCCCTTGTTCCAGCACTGCAGCTGATGCTCTCTCTCTCTCTCTCTCTCTCTGATTGTGTGAATGGCGGTATGGGCTCAGAGAAGGATGAATGAGGGATGATGGATTGGAGGGGTGTGTTTCGTGTTTCGTTTGACCATTCCTGTCACACCAGCTGATGCAATGCAGCAGCATTGGTCTAAAGAAGAACAAACATGCAGGACTGATGTGTTTTTATATCCGATTCATTGAATTCTTAATTTATTATGAAAGTCTGTGCTATGATGATCTCCAGTATATTGACATATTGATGGATTGCCTCATTTTTTCATCAATATGTTACATTTAGAAACTATACAGTAATTGTAATTCAGCATAACCCAACAAACTTATTCCGAGCATTACTAGAATACTGCACCTCAAAGGTTTTACTGAAATATATTGCTTTGCAATAATAAATTGCATCAGTCTTGTTGAAACTGTATCACTTTGGATCTCTTCTTTGTCGTTCCCTTTTTCTCTCTCTCTGTTGCCTCCTTTCCCTTATTCTTTCTTCTTTTTTGTTTGTTTGTTTCTTTCTCTGTCTTCTCTCCCCCTGATCTGGCTTAATTTTGCAAAAAACCTAATGAATAAATAAATAAAAACCATTAAAACTCCACTTGGCTTTACATCCTGCTTGCTAAGCTGCTGGAGACGACAGGGGACAAAAAAGAAGAAATTAAAGAGATAGTTACACTTTTTTAACACAGAAAATAACAAGATGCACAAAAAGAAGCAATGAAATATATTTATTTAACCTTTTTCATCTACTCAGACCATAAATTACAACAGCTGCGGCAATGCTTATTTCTGCTAGCCTGTCTATGGGGATTTCTGTGTTGTGCTAATGCCAAGCTAATGTGGTGTCTTTGGTTTTTTTTCACAAATCCCACACTAATTCGCTCTCTCTCTTTCTCTTTTTCTGTGTGTGAGTGTGTGTGTGTGTGTGTGTACTGGGACAGTTAGAAAGTCAATAATGGGGTAAACAGGCTATGTTTGGGTTGCAAAGTTACAGAGACACATTACTTTTCCAGTTTTGGGTTTTAATGCCCACCCTCCACCCCCCCAAACTGTCTGGTGTGTACCATCATTTCTGAGCATTTTTTCAAATTGTACAAACTAGAGGGACAGTCATCTGGAACTGAAAATAAAGTGTGACCCAAAGGTATTATGGGTCTTACTTCTGTTGGAAAGTCAGGCAAAGTAACCTAACAGCCATTGCTAACGCACCACTAATATTTGCAAACCTCATTGTACTGGACAGCAGAAAGCACTTGAAATTTCAGTCCCTAAACCAGGGCAAGTCAGTTCAGTTAAATATTGATGAGACCACCAGTAGCAACTCAGACAGTCTATGTATGCATGACTTCGCATTTCTACCCTACAGATATACTGTAGGAGCTTTTTAAAAATTATTTTTAGCATGAAAGTACTGCCCTCCCTGTGGCTTTCTGATGCCTCACTTATAATTTAGGTTATGTCAGGCTGGGTCCCACTACAGAACTACACAAAGCCATCTGCTCAGCTGCTGACCATTTAACTAACAGGGTTGATGATCAGCTAGATTAATGTTTAAACAATAAGCAAGTGCACTGTAGTGAAGTGCTTCTCAGAATACCCAGATACAGAAGAGAAAGAGAATGAATTGTAAGAACAACCCATTGTTTGTTCTTTTCCACTGGAAACCTTGACACTTTTTGTTAAGTTTACCCTTTGGGTCTATAGGCTAAGGATGGAAACCTTTACTGGCCTTATTCCAGCAATTGAGTTCATAACATTTATAACATCATTACATTATAATGAATAGCACAAACAGAGTTTGCTTTGTTCAGAAATCTACTAGCTTTTTCTGTAATTTGTAGTATTAGACTTAATGTAATGTAATGTAATTATTATTCACTTATCCCGACAAACAATATCATTATTTATATCATGATAAATTGTATGTTTATGTCATCCATCCATATACGATTAACATAACTTATGTTCATGGAAATGGATTTTTACCAAAATTGTAGTGTCATTATTATTTATTTTTTATCATATTATTATTATCCATAGAGCAGAAATATAAAATAAATTATATTTAATTATATATAAGTTACCATGATAAGTTCATATCACCCAAATATGCAGCATTAACTGCAGTTATTTTCTAGGAGAACAGGATATAGTGGTAGTCTGTATTCCACATACATTAGAACTTTTGTATAAACAGAAAAACCTCAGGGGGCGTGAATATGCTTTTGTTCTACAGCAGTTCTTTCTACCTAATATAACCTGTCTTAGACGAAAGGCACACACAGGACAAACTAAGAGCTAATTTCACGCTCATTATTACTGTTATTGTGCTCAGGCAAAACAAACACATGAACTTACAGTTAAGAAGGGGAACTGCAGCTAAAAAAACATTACAGAGAATGCAAAATCACTGCACTGGCTGCCAGTCCATTAAAATATCATTTTACATATTTTTCATGGCTCAGCAGCACAATATATTATAGATCAGTGGCCAGCGCAGTGCACTCAGTTCCAAATATGCAGTGGAAAAGGCTCACACCTCTACTTCTTTCTCTCTGTCAGACACATCAGAGCCAAAGTGAAATTCTGGAATACTAAAAGAGATATACTGTCTGCTGTGCAGTTTGACAGCAACACTTGCTCTTTACTGCAACACAGTGTATCTGAAATAAAAGAAAAACTATGACGTGAAAGGACAATTCCAAAACAGCATTTCCAAAAAAAACGTCACATAATTATATAGTTAAAATGTGTTTTTTTATATGAATAACACACTTCTAGAGAAACTGACAGTTCACTGTGGTGAAACAGTGCATGCTCTGAATGAATGCATCCAATACTCACTCTAAATTAATTCAAACAATACCCACTCTAAATGAATCCAACCAATGGCCACTCTGAATGAATCTATCCAGCGCCCACTCTCAATAAATTAAACCAGAATCCACTCTGAATATGTCAAAGCCAGGGGTATCCAACACTGCTCCAGCACAGTTTGACGGTTCTCCTCCTCAAACACATTCGCTAAACCTGACACCTGAACCAGGTGTTTCTGGGCAGGGAAATCGCCAAAATGTGCTGTACCATGGTTCTCCACTGGAGTTCGACACCCCTGGAGCAATGGCCAATTTGAATGATTCCAACCAGTGCCAACTCTGAAGAAATCCAACCAATGCCCTTTTAGAATAAATATAACCACTGCCCACTGTGAATGAGTCCAACCAGTGCTGAATAATAATTTCCACTCTGAAGGGATTTACACCAAGCTTGTTCTGAGTAAATAAAACCACTGCTTGTGCACTTTGTCACATATTTTTTAGAAGAAACAAAAAATATACTTTTGAGTCATTATTGTATTGAAGTAGCAATGCTTTTACTTTGGTTTAGGCTACTCACCTCTATTCTTTGTGATACAATATATGCTTTCATTAGACATTACTTCTGTCCAGCTGTCTGAAATGTTTAGGTTTCAATAAATGCTGTTTGTAAGGGAGGTAGGATTAAAATGTCTTGTTTAGTGCTAACCGGCATTAACATGACTGGTCATGACCACGGGTATCTTCCATCAGTCTCTGACCACATCAGTCTCTGTAAGACTCTGTAAGAGTTTTTCAGGATGTTAGTGGTCAGTCAGTGGTAATCGCTTTAGGTCGGGACAAATAGTTTTGCTGAGTAGCTAGCTTAATGTTTAGCCATTTAGCCCTTCCAAGAACATGAAGGCCAAAGATGTAGGTCTGGGTTGTACGGAGAACTAAGTCTGTCATTCAGAGAAATGAGTCAATCAGCAAACACCCTGTCTGGGTTCTGCTACATTAACCCAAAAATATGTTCACTCAAGTGTCCAAATTCAAGTAAATAAGTAAAACATTATAAATTATTATTAAGGAGTGGGCTGTTGCCTAAGTCTGTGAATGTTTGGAGTTAAAAAATAAAAGAAAGAAAACTGTTCATCATCATGACACATTTGGATGTTTATGATATTTATCAGTTATCTTTATCAGTTATAAAAGTGGGGAAAATCTGCTTTTCATGCTTATGCACAGTCCTGCTTATGTCTGTGTTCTCTGTATGTGATGCACACACTCCCACCTTGTAAGTTAGTGAGGGCATGTGTGTGTGTGTGTGTGTGTGTGTGTGTGTGTGTGTGTGTGTGTGTGCTTGGAACCAGCAGGAGTTTGGAGCAGATTATGTCATTTTTGGATCGCTTTGTCCTCCTGGATGACTCGCCAAATAACCACAGGAACCGTGACACTGTCCAAGCAGAGTCCGGCTGTGATTCTCCACTATCATATCTGTCTCACACCAGCGCCAAGAAATAACGTCATACTGTGGACAGGAAGCAACTGTAGCAATTTTAGTTCAAGATGAAAGATCTGTAATGTAAACAGATCTTCCTAAAGCAGTAATAAGATCAGTTACCAGTTGTCCTTTTCATGTCACTATCCACCATGATGAGTTTAGTCATTTGGAAATGTCCATTATGGTATCCATTAACTACCTTGTTTTAGGAGTTTTATAAATTATACATTATTTATATCTATAATTATGTATCTACACTATACAGGCAACTATGACTATCAAATTTTTGAGGCAATTTTGGACCATATCATGTTTTTGATGCATCTGTACTTAAACTCAAGTTATTTTTGATTTGATATCCTGGACAACAAGTCCCCACCTTGCAGCTTACAGGACTTTTTCTTGTCTTTGTCTTTGAGTCAGAGCTGTTTTGGCACCATGACGGGGGTCTACACAGTATGGTCTGTGCCTGATCAGTATGTGTTAGATACATTAGTCATTCTTCGGTACTAGAGCAAAACTGAGTAAAATGTTCCTTTAACTTTGGTTAAATCAGGCTTGGCTGTTTGGTATCACCACACAACACACATTGTCAGCCAGAGTGTTAGAATAGAGATAACTATGTCAGATCAAAACCTGCATGGAGAACTTTCCAGAAGAGGCTACATTGCATTTCCATCTTTTCTCCAAACTTCCACTTATGAGTCTTATGAAATAAACATGAATTTCTCTATGCTTGCCTGTGATGGAGGAAAACAGACGTATCCCCTGCCCTGTTTCCCCAAAAATAGATCTCCTATTCTCACGTGCTGCAACATTTTTAGAGACTAATAAACAGAATCAGACGCGTGAGGATGTGAAATCATCTTCATTCAAACACGAAGAAATATAATATCTCACCTAGATGGCAAACAGGAAAAATAGATCCTCTCAAAGACACAAATAGGAAGAGGTAGAGAGAGAGAGGGTAGAGGGAGAGAGAGATGGGGGAGTGTAGAGGAAGAGTAAGAGAGAAATAGAGAATAGAAAGACATTGAAGAGAGAGAAAAAATGAGACAGGGATGAAGGAAGAAGTTAAAGAGAGAGCGCAGTGAGAATAACAACAGTAGGTGACATTCAAGGCCATGATTTGTACACTCATGGCAGATAAGTCAATTATTTGGCAAACCTTATAACTCTGCACACACTCATAAGTCAATTAGAGTGGTTTGATGTGAAATTCTCTTTTTAGGGACATTTACCCAGTCAGATGTCTTTAAAAGCTACCTCAGAAAATGATTTCATGAAATGATTACGAATACATTACTTCGTCTGAGACATTATTTTGACACTAGATATCTTAAAATACATTCCTGGTGGAGAGGTACACATTATCAGAAATAGGGGGATAGCAAATCATTTTTTCTCAATGAGTGAACTATGTATTTAGTTTTGAAAACTATAGAAAATAGTTTACTATTTCCACAATAGGCAGCATGTGGAAGAGGAGCTTTTTATTAGTGCTACTTTTTGTATCACTAAATCATAGAAGATCCATGCTGCCTTTATTGTTGGATGCACTGCAATAGTTTCTGAGTGTGAGCACACGTCCAGAATGCAATTCATGTTGCTTTGGAGACATTCAGAATTGATATGAGTATGGTGGCAGCATCAGATTTTTATTTTATTTATAGATAAAATTATATTTTCTCTCTCCTGTCCACTTGTTCTTACTTAAATCTGTACTCCTTGGCCATCCAGCACTAAAGCAGCAGGAATCCGTAGCCTACTTTTTATAATGTTTGGCTTTCATTGGGGCATGGACTGAGGGCGGACTGTATACCAAACTCACACACATATGCCTGCAAACATTAAAATGAAATTTTCAGCAGTTTCTCTCTGTAGTGATCTAAAATGGTAGGAAGCAGTGTGAAGAATGTAGTACTTTTAATAGGATAGCAAACTTGTTTGTGTCTGAATTGGAAAACAATTCCAATTTCCAATGTGTTGGGCAGTGTTTGATCCATGTTAAATACATTAAATCTGTAACTACCAGCAATTGCATATGAATCACAACCAATTAGTTTTTGCCTTATGAACAAATCACGTTTTTTTGTTTTCCAGCTCTCCCTTAATGAGATGCAGCAGAAAATCTTTCTTAATAAGGCCAAGATAAAAGATGCTTGGCTCTGACAGATGATTAAAAGGTCCCTGAAGTGTGTTTTCTTGTTTAAAATGGTCGTTCGTGAAACAAACAAATGCACATTTGAGCTAAGTCACATGTTAAAATAATAAATCATTCTTAAAAGTAGGAGGAGATTAAAAGGCACAAACAGTTGCATTTTACCTCAGAAGTAATTGAAAATTGTCTGATCCATAGAAACATACTCTGGCATTCAGATACACAGTGAGTCATCAAACCGTTAAGTCAACCCTTATATTCACCTTGGGTGCATTCATGTGTGTGTGGTGTAGGGATTAACAGATGGGGACAGAAGTGTGTGTGGGTGTAGGTGTGAAAAAAAGATGCTGTAACGTGAGCATCTATGATAACAGAGTGTGAGTGTGTGTGTGTGTGTGTGTGTGTTTGTGTGTGTGTGTGTGTGCTTCTCACATGCTTACTCAGTATCGAAGCTGGATCACCCTCCCTTTTGGAGAACTTAGCGGACTAAACCTACAGACTAGCACACTCCTACACACACACACACACACACACACACACACACAAACACAGAAAAAGCTGCTGTAATACAACAAGAAACTGTAAGCTGTAAAATCTCCAAAGCCTGTATAAGCTTTAATACTTACTATCCTGTAATTAATCTTAAGGCTTTCAGTAACTACTCTATTTTGTAACTACTAAACATTATTCATTCACTGCCATGCATTACTCAGTAACTACTATACATTAGTAAGAAACAACTAAACATTAGTCGGTAACTACCATAAATTATTAAGAAACTATACATGTGAATTAGTAAGTAACCAGTAACTAAACTATGAAACATGAAGTTTGTAGTATGAATTATTTAATTCCTACAATGAACTATTCAGTATCTGCTGTGATCTGTTCAGTAACTACTTAAAATAAGTCATAGTTATAGTTATGCGTGAGAGTAAAGAATTGGGCTAAGGAACTGAAATTCCCATCATCAGTATTATAAAGACTCAGAGGACATGTTCAGCTTTGGATAGTAAATAAAGTGGCAGTATTTTTGTTGCAATCACTGTGACATCTTATATCACTCACCCCCAATGTAAAGGAAGTTGAGTCTTAACAGTTGATAAAGTAACACTGTTTTTTTATTTAATTATTAATCAATCAATTTAATATCATTACTGTTGTAAATCATTTCAAAATTAGATTAAACATTGTACGACCCAGCATGAGTCACACATGCACACAACACATATACACAGACAGCTCTCTTCGTTCCTCTCCTCTCTTTCCTGTGTTATTCTCTACCCTTTTGCTTTCTTTCCACGTAGAAAAGATGGAGGAAGGTCAAATCAATCAGGACCTGATTGAAGTCTGAAATGTGAGTGATTGAGAGAGGGCGGGGGAAGACATTACATTAGATGTAAACTCAACTTGTATGAGTGTGATCAGACGATTACACTATCCTGAGTTACATTTGAGGAGATTCGCATTCTGCCCAGTCATTCCACATGCCGGATGCTTCTTCTGGAACATCACTGCGAATCTTTGGACTAGTTTTACCAGGAGAAGTGATGTAGTTTAAGAGATTTCTGATGTAATCTATGATTTTACTCCAGTAAAGATCTGTTTGTATGGCATAGTGGAGAGTAATTCGGCTATATAGCCTAAAGGAAGTTTAATAGGAGGATACTGAAATCCAATCCAAGTGTTAAATCAGAAACACTTGGAATCACTCAAGGAGGACTTTATAAATGTGTAAGGTGAAAAAAGTAAAGAGTGTATCTTACATCAGCAAAATAATACACTCCTCCTCACTATGAGTTCCTGTAGAGGATACAAGTAGGATACAAATACAGTAGGATACAAACACACTGTCTCCCAGCCTTGGCCTTGGAAGCCTCTTTCTCTGCACATTTTGGTGCTGTACAGTTTTAATGAGCGAGGGTTCATGCTGGCAGGATGTAATCGCAAGATTCTTTAAAAAAATACAAATAAAATCAAGAAACACAAACATAGGTTAACAAACATAAAAAGACAGCAAACAGTAAGGCTAAATATACAGAGAACAAACTAGAGGGTGCGGCTATAAACAGGATTTACAAAAACACAAGAAAAACAGCACAACAAATAATATACAAGTGTTAATTTTGATCGATTAATTGTAGAAAAAATAACGCGTTAAAAAATGAACGCTAAGTAATTGTACTACGTGACTTTGAGCACCTGGCCCAGTCTGGCCACAGGTGCTCTGTAAAATGAAGACGAGAATGAATCGCTTGCCCAGTGATAGGAAAGTTTATGTTTAAAATGGAAAGATGTAACTGTTGATAGGACTATCATTATCTGAAATAAGGAATATTTGTATCATCAGATTACAGTTTACATCGCTGTAAAATCATCTCAACGCAAAGCCTTTAGGTGCAAACCCGGTGGTCCGAGCCAGAGCAGCCCTGATCCAAGGCTTGAGATTCCTTGTACATTCACTAATATATTAGTGAGCGACTTTTAAAATTCATTAGTTTCGTCCCACACTCTGCGATTTGTACGAGTGAAACAGATGAGATGACAGAAATACAATGTAAGGTAGACACAAATTACTTTAGTCTTAGCTGAGTTGAGAGATTTATACTGTAGCTTAATGTTTCTATTGCCTCCATTCAAGACCCTAAGCCGATAACACCAACACTGTGTTCTACCTCTGCTAAAACAAGCTAAAGCTTTATAAGAACCGATTCTGAACTTTACCTGAATTTGGGTCAGCAGCTTGTTAGCAGATTTTCCTTTGACAGCTAGTATTAGTTATGAAAATTCAGTTCGTTTTGACTGTTTTTTTTTGGACATTCAACATTTACTTCCACACCCCTTGTGCTTTTCAGCAAAGATAATTAAAATATTAGTTCATGTATACTAATGTATTATCACTATTTGCTGCCTCAAACATCTGGAGAGGACATTCAATGACTGATAGACAAACATTTTTTAGACAAAGTGGGTCCTCGAGGCCCACTTTGCTCTGCACATTTTACAGTTCTTCACACTCTCAACAACTAATAACTAATTAACTAGCCTTCCATTGTTTAGAATGAGTGTGAAAGGGCAGGGGAAACACCACAATGTGCAGGGCAGGGAGCACACACACACATAAGGACCTCAACTTGTTCACTCTCGATGGTTTGGAATCCCCCTTTACTGATTGTCCAAATTTCCACACGGCAGAGGACGACATGAATGCATGTAACATGTGTCTGACCTCACTAACACTGTCTCTGCTGCATGCATTGTAGGATAGAAGCATCTGACACATTTATTTTTAACAGTTTTCCCAGTTCTGTCACTCTGTCTTCCTCTTAACAGTTGTCTCACACTCACAAACACATACACTCACGCACACACACACACACACACACAAACACACAGTTTCCTCCTGTGTGTCAAAAATGAAAGAGAGGCAGAAAGGAAAGAGACCAAACAGAGACAGACAGAAGTGTGTGTGTGTGTGAGAGAGAGAGAGAGAGAGAGTGAGAAAGAGAAAGAAATAACTGTGATGAGAGAAACATTTTTGAGAAAATTTGAGATACTGATAAGAGAGAGACTTTAATAGTGCACACATTAAAATTTGATACACCCGACTCTATATCAGTACCTTCAGATTGATGCTTTTTATTAGATTCAGTCTAGTGGAAGCATCATGTGAGCGTCGGAAAAAGAGCATCCAGCAGCAGCAGAGCGCCGCAGTCACGTTTCCGTCTGACGAGTCGACAGCCATGCGGGGGCTTACCTTTCTATTACTGTGTCAAAGTTTCATATTCTTGTCTTTTGGAAAACAACTGAAAACCAAACAGACACTTTATATTTGCCAAACATAACACAGACAAACACGCACACACACAGAAACACACAACTGATCAGAAAAATGCAAGTTTAACCTTATATATGCAGAAAAGAGATAGATAGAACACAGTGCTCATAAAGAAACATTCCTATAATTCTTTCTTTTATACTATAAAATGGCTATAGAACTATCTGCAGATCTTCAGCTGGAGTGCCCCCCTGTGCAATTTAAATCTACCTACAAGGTAGACTACTAGGTTCCGGTAGTCCCAGTAGACTCAAAAGAGCAATACCAGTTGGCTACCAAACATTTTACAGCACTTTTATAAGCAACTTAACCAATATTTAGCACATTGTGCATCATATTGTCATTGCATTCAGAAAAATAAATCATTGTCTGGCATTAAGCACCGAACCTTTTCTTCCCTCTGTCAGGTTTGTAACAAGTTAGTAACTTATAATTTATAATGATGTGAAGGGGGAAAGCACTTTCACACAGCGGTTTTTGCTGATTAATCCACAGTCTGATGATGGGATGATTGACAGTATCAAGTGGAGACATTTGTGCACCACTTGGGTACTGATGCAAGCTAATCAACAAATGCACCACATGCACAGCACAGGAACGAACCTGATCCTGCATTAGTCTATGCATTCTAAGAGGTTTGATAAATACTGTACATGTGTCATATTTGTTTATGAAAATCATTCCAACACAACACCATGTTGCCAGAAGGTTCCAAGACATGTTTGGAGGAAGTTTGCTTGTTTCACATTGGAGTTAGAAATAATAATGTAACAAGCAACATAATTGCTTATATGCATCTGGTTAACATCACCCAAACTGTATACCTTAATCATTGCGCACTTGCCTCTATTATTATAATTAGAATAATTATTCCTCAGCTTGCTTTTGATCAGATGATTGGCAGTGTCAAGTGGAAATATTTCTGCAGCTCTTGACGGCTGATGCTAGCTAATCAACAAATGCACAGCATCTGAGAGAGAAAATGACTGATTTATGGCACATAAAGTAATTGCCCCTGTGTGGGAAACTGAGTGCTTATGTAGTGACTTACATATTGTAAGTCGTGTATTCACACTGGGAAATGAAACTTCATGTGGTGTCGTTTTAATATCTGAATTATGTATTCAGGCTACTGCTGAATGGAGCCTATTAATATTAATACATTATGTTATTATTGTATAATATTTTAAATAACCTCTATTCTCATTTACCAATCATTGACATTGGACACGGCTCCCAAGCAATAAACCATGCGTTTTCTCCTTTTGATCAAATATTGTCTCACATATGGCTTTAATCGTTTTGTGTGAGGCTCCATCTCACCATCTCAGCTGAATAATATTTCCAAGAACATTTTTCATTTATAACTCTTATCTCTAATGCTTTTCTCATTCATCACCACCACAGCTCCTCACAATGAAGAGCTCCTCTGTTCTCCTAAGGAGGAGCTGTGGATGAGAAAGAATTCAGAAATGAGTGCTCCATCATGAATACAGTATTGAGGTCTGCTTCATTTCTCCTGAGACAAAGTAAAGTTACTCTTAAGAGAGGCATTTATGTGGGGACTCCAAGGCACAGCAGAAGAATTTTTATTCTTCAATACATATTTAAAATTTAACTTGCTCTAAGAGCATCTGGAAAAGTTATAGCTTTAACCTAATACAACCTTAGCATGCTAACATTAGCCAATAAGCAAGGCATGATTGTGTGAGCTATGTCTGTCATGCCATTTGTAACTTAAATTTGGTGCAAAGTGTCCAGTGAAGTATATAGTGGATTGTGTAAGACTATAACGGCCTATGTATCATTCACAGTGCATCTGTTATTCCTAATGTTTAATGTAAGTTAATGTACCAAGATACTAAACCAGTTCTTATTTGGACCTTTTCTATTGGTCATACAGTATTGTGATACATTATAAAGGGCAAATGGTTTTATAATAGAGATGACTGGAGAGTTTTTTCCAGCTGGTGACAATGCATTGCATGGCATGGTGTCTTGTAAACACAGATCACAAAGAGTACTTTATTTTGAGATCTTTAATTTAGGTTTGAATGACCCATAATATTCAAAATATTAAAGAGGCTCTAAGCCTGTGAACACAAACACTGAGTGGAACTGAATGAAATCCTTGCTTCAGTGCAGTGTGATGACTGGGGTGGTGTTTCAGTAAACTAATGAAAAGAGAGAGAGAGAGAGAGAGAGAGAGAGAGAGAGAGAGAGAGAGAGAGAGAGAGGGAGAGAAAGCATGAGTCAGTCTGCAGCACTGTAAATATACACGGAGCCTGCAGCAGTAAGCCTGAGCCTTACAAAGAGAATATTCAACAGAGAGAGAGAGAGAGAGAGAGAGAGAGAGAGAGAGATGAATGAGAAGACTCCATTAGAAAGTGAGATGATGTGCTTGTGTTAAAGTGAATTGAATATTAGCAGTCAGGTCTCAGGAGACTTGGCCTGGTTTCTCACACGTGCATAAAAAAACACACACACACAGTTCTGACAGCTCAAAGCCAATTCGTCCAGACACAGAAAATAATCCACATTCACTCCTGTGCACACATCTACCCTACATATCTCCAGAATTAAAAAAAAAAGTTTACATGTAAATTTAGGTACCAGTTCTGGACTATTTTAAAGATGAATTCATCATGAAATGTTCACACAATGTAAGTGAAAGCAGAATGTAGAGACATTACAGATACATGACTGAAGATTTTGGTAATTTTTTTTTTATTCCAACAGAGGATCCCCCTTTGCAGCTATAACAGCTTCCACTCTTTTTGGAAGGTTATCCACAAGATTTTGGAGTTTCTGTGCTAGTTTGTGCCTGTTCATCCTGTAGAGCATTTATGAGGTCAGGCACTGATGTTGGACAAGAAGGTCTGGCTCACAATCTCCGTTACAGTTCATTCCAAAGGTGTTGGTTGGGATTGAGGTCAGGGTTCTGTGCGGGCTAGCCCTATACATATGTCCTTAAATGTAAATAATAATGTGTTGTATATAAATATCATACCTGTATAGAACTGATACAAATGTTTCTGTTACAATAATATGAGTGAATAGAGAAAAGGATATTTTTATCCTTTTATATAAAAAGAACTTCAAAAACAACAACAGCTTCGTGCCAACACACTACTAGAACCCAGACACTACTGGTAATGGAATATTTGCATTATGATGGAGGTGTGATTTTTCCTTGTTTTGTAACATATTCATGGCCCAAACAGAAGGCCTAACTCTAATAAGTCACAGTTTTTTGAAGCCCCCCCACATACACACAAACACACACACACTTTCAGGTCTGTCAGTTCTGGCAAGGCAGAATAACCACGATAGCCTGCAGTGAGTTTTTAACCTAGTTTCAGTGAAGTGGACTTGCTGTTATCAGGTTAGGAATGTGAGGGAAATCTCTTTTACACACACACACACACACACACACACACACACACACACACACACACACACACACACACACACAGAGTCATACATACACAAACAAACACATACACACAGATATTTCCTGCCAGTGGTGTTTGAAGGCTGGGGCTGGACATGCGTATTGTGTCCAGTGAAAGGAATGCCACCACGCAGACGTTACATAACTCAGAAAAGCCTTCCTGCCTCTAGGAACACCTCTGATAACATTCCTCTGCCCTTCTTCACGCAAGAGTAAGTGTGTGTGTGTGTGTGTGTGTATATATATATGTATGTGTGTGTGTGTGTGTGTGTGTGTGTGCGTTTGTGAAGGAAAAGAGTCAAGGCTTAACTACATTTGCCCTTGAAAGCATTTTTAGACAAAGAAACTGCACGTTAAACAAGCCTAATCTCATCTGTCCTGATAAACCCCACTGATTTATATAACACTGAGCATGCATGGAAAGGTGCTGGGGACATGCAGGCCATCCATATGGGTAAGAGCCAATCTAGGACCAGCTGTCTTCTTTTTAGGACAATAATAAACCTAAATAAACTTATCCTGGTAAACAGAATAACTGTATCATATTAATTTGATTCTCTTACAGTTGAATCAACTTAGGCTTCTGTCACTAGTCTATAGACTCGTAGCTCCAGAGTTAAACTAAAGAAGCAAACTTAACGCACCAAACATTACTTGACACAACAACTGCCGTTAAGGAAAAATGTGCACATTTGGTATTTTGGTTGAAGCATTGCTTAAGAATCAATATCAGTAAGGCCTTAAATAAGGCCATGAACCTGCAGCTTCATCAGTGATCTACCAGTTTCTCAGTTTCTGCCTGCAGACAGAAAGAGTGCTGCTGTTAGTGCAGCTTTAATTAGCTCTATCACTCCCATTAGCAACAGCACAGCCATGTAATGAGAGAGACTTAATTAACTCTTATCTGCTCTTTTGTTTAAGCTGAAAATGAAACATCTCTGATCCAGAATGTTCTCTTCCTCTCATGTTGTGTGTGTGTGTGTGTGTGTGTGTGTGTGTGTGTGTGAAGGGGAGGGGAGGGTGTCCAGTGTGTGCACACTCGCCTGTTCTGTATGCAAGGTGTGTATGAGCCTTGGCCTGCGTAAGCCTTGGACTGCCCTGTGCTCTGATTGGTTAGGTTTGGGTGTTCCTCTGGCCAATCATAGGCCCAATAGCTGACCGCTGGAGGATGCAGGCCACACACAGAGATGCAGTATCCAAGCAACCCCATCCCAGCATCAGCTCAAGACACGTTTAGGACAACAGGAAAAAAAGTGTGCATGTTTATACATTTTTAGACAAAAAAAAAATCAAGACAAATATGATTTTATACAAATCCATTTTTTAACTGAAAGAGGGAAATAATTTATTTTACATATTTATATTTAAAAGATGTCGACAGGGTCTTTCTTTACAAAAAAGTCACCACATGTCCATAAATAAATGCTTGTGTATAATATGTGAGTACAAATGAAATAGCATGCGATCATGTTCATTTTTTACAGGCAAAGACATTTTCACTTGTAATAATTGTTTTTCACATGTCCTCCTGTTCCAACACAGAGCTGCCACTCAAATCTACCAGATAGTCTCTCATATTCACAGTGAGTGGTGTATCCAGAAGGCCAAGAGTAGTGTTTTCCTTTCTGAAATTACTCCAAACTGAAACATGATTGGTTGATTTTTCTGATGTTGGTGGTTAATCTGACATACTAACTGTACCAACAGATGACAGAGTGTTTTCAGTTTTGTCTACCTAGATTAAAAAAAAGCTGTTTTAAGAATTTCACTCTATTGTTTCCAACCAAAACTCTACAACAAAGTGAAAGTAATTCAGTACATGCAGAGTGCAAATACAATATGGTTGTGTTGAACAAAAATAAATAGACTTTCCAGGCTATTACTAGATCTTCTCTGAAGACCTAGAATTCCCCAGAAGGTTTCTCTCTGGTACATATATAATACATACAGAGCATATTACTATAATTATTTTGCTTATCAGCATGTAACAGTGTATTTTGTAGTGGTCCAAAGCAGGGAATGGTGATTAGGAGACCATTTCATGCTCCCTCATTCATATTAAATGTGTCTACTTTAAAAATTCATGGAGACTCTGGGAGAATTTGCTGAAGGCAGTTTTGCTCCAGTTCCACACTTTATGTCACAAAGTGCATTGGCGTCTAACACAGGAATCGTGGGAAGTTTTTGACACAGCTAAACTGGAGCTCATGTCCTTCTTTTTTAAAAGCATCTTCTACTCTTCCATTTAAAAAGCAGTCTGGCTGAAATGTACTGACCAAAACTATTGGATTCTACAGTGCCACCGTTTCACAGATTTTTTTTCCTAGTAGAGTCAGTAGGTTTATTGTCCCTTCAGCCATATCCACAGCACACATTGAAAAACAATGTTCCTCCAGAACCATGGTGCACCACAAGAAAAGAAACAGTAAAAACAAGTCTATAAAAGTGCAGGACATGACTACACAGAGTGCAAAGATAGCAAGAGAACAAAATGGGACAAGACAATATTTAGTGTAGGTGGCATTTGAATCAATACAATATTGTTACAGTTACTGTTTTCTTGAAGTGGAGTCATTATGCGGAAATGCAGAATAGTGGTAGACAGCAATAAATAATAAATGTGCAAGAATCAGGAGGACAGAAAATGTGCAGTATATTATAAATAACATGTGTTTACAGAGACATTCTTTTACTTATATCTAGTTCTCAGACGAAATATAATTATAAAACTACTTGTCCTCAGAAAGTCAGTGTCCTTTCCCTCATCCTGATCAGCATCTTCACTATCTGATGCTGGCACATTCATCCAGAGCTCGTACAATTTCTGCAGATCAGTAGCTCAGCACAGACCTGCACACTTCAACAGGACTAATACCTTCAGCTTACACTTTATCAGATAATTAGTTTTCCCTTAAAAACTTAAATACAAATGTCTCTGTATTCCCCCTTTCCCCTCTAGAGTCAATGTACTGATTCTTAGGTGCTCTGTCTGCTATACATTGAAAAAGTACTGCACTGAACTATAATGGGGGGTGCAAGAAAGAAATAGAGGGAAACAGATAGATACACAAATAGACAAACACCAAGTACTTTACAAATCAACTGAATTCATGTTGCTTTGTGGATGCGGCAGACAGCGAATGCCATAAATGAATGTTTTGGCGAAGCAACTAAAGATTCCATTTTCCTAATGGGAGCAATGAAGCTGATGTAAACAACACTAGAAGTCAAAAGTCCTGAAGTCCTCTCTCAACCTACCCAAACCACATCCAAGTCTTCATTAAGGTAGAACAGAATCCTTGATTTTATTTTTAACTGCTGCATGAATACCAGCTCTTACTTAAAGTACCGCATACTTGTGGATGTGGTTTAGGACTCATTATGATTTACTGTGAGCTATAAAAGTGAACAAAACCTCTCTACTACAGACAGTCGATCCAGATGACACCAGGGCTGGAAAGGACTGATCGTGGACCAGATTCCTCTGTACTTATTATGGTCATTTTAACAAAAAAGGATTCTAGATCAGCACTCCTACTCCTGAGGAGGTTTGTGAAAACATATCCTGTTGCCTTAAACTGCTTCAGGCCAATCAGAACTTAATTTAAACAGAACAGAACCGAAAGATGAATAAAAAATGATAATGTGAATTTACGCAGTACTATGCAGAACATTTTAAGTGTGTGTGAGTGTGTGCATGTGTGGGTGTGTGGACTCCAGCAGTGCTGATAATTAGATCAGTGTGTGTTTTTAGTCCCTGGACACAGCAGGGCTGAGCACACAGTGATCATTACAGAATCAACACAGGACTACACCACACACACCCACCCACACGCACACACACACACACACACACACACACACACACACACACACACACACACACACACACACAC